>CM030370.1:26698939-26818464 GCA_003604175.2 Clonorchis sinensis
ACTGTGTGCTGGTTTTTTTGGGACGAACATCGTGTCAGCCTCGTGAACTTTCTGGACAATTGTCCTATATAATTCTTCCACTGAGGCTGGCCCCAGTTTAGCTTGGTTAAGAAAGATGCGCATTCCCGAAAAGTCTGCACGGCAGAAGTTTCGAATCCACGTTTGTGGTTCGGGATTTCTGGCCCAATAGTAGATGAAATCAAAGGTGAGCACACAGTGGTCGCTATGTCCCAGTGGAGCGTTAATTGTCACCTGATCAACGAAATGTCTTTCGTTGGTGATGACCAGATCCAGGAGGGACGGTTGTTGGCCCGCGCGGTATCTGGTGGGTGCAATGACAGGTTGAGTCCAAGCGCTTCGTTGGACAACTTCGGTCAGCTCCGCTGCAAAAAGTCCACTTGATCCGACGCGCTAGAGCTCCATCCAGGAAGCTTTTAGAGCGTTGAAGTCACCTACCAGCAGGAGATGAGTGAATTGGTATCTTGAGAAGAGTTGCTCAAGTGTTCGGTTGGGGAATTGGTCATCTTCCGAAGAACTCGAGGGACGACGGTGGACGACACCGAGAAGGAGAGAATCGGACCCACGCAGCGGGAATTGAATCTACAGTACACCGCAAAAAGGTGCAAGAGTGGTATCAAAGAGGACAATCGGGATTGGCAGGGCCGCATGTAAGTACAAAGCAACCCCACCAGCCCTCCCTCGTTTTGAATCAGCTCGAAAAACAGAGTAGCCATCTGTCAGAGACATCTGGTGTGAGCCAGGTCTCGCGAGCCAGTGCAGTAGCACAACCTTACCTCCGCTTATACCGCAGAACTTAAACTGGTCATAACGGAAACTATCTGTCTTCTGACACCCGGTCAAGTTTACGCATTTTTCAAAGGGCTTTCCAACACTTACTATGGCGGTTTCCCAAAATGAATCTTGCAGTGACCTCGGCCACTGAAACTGGTAATCAGTCACAAAACCGAATGCGTATGCCTTCGGGCTTAACAACTTTAGGGCTCGCATACCGCAATCAAAAAATGAACTTGCTCCGAAACTCTTGTCGTTTGTTGCCTGACTGGAAGCGTTCAACGGGACATACGGCAAAAGTCCACCCATTGCTGCCTATATGTATAACTAATTGGCTTCTATCCTCCCACTAGCGCCCACTTGTCGCTTTTCTTCATGCAATTAGTTCACAGTCGTTCCTTCCCAAATAAGCAACCTGTTCCGTTATTCGGTCGTGCAACTCAATCCCTCCTAGTATCTCCAGTTTGCCTGTCCACGTCATTTTTAGCGCGCTGTTTTCCAACTACGTATGCTCCAGTCAGTTATACCGCTTTGTGTCTTGCTCCCACTTTCTATCATCTGACACAAATCCATCCATTTATTTCCCAACTGATATGCAGTCTTGTAGTCATAGTTCACTTACCACCGTGTATTCAAGTAGATTTTTGGCCCCCTTATCTTTCGGTCTGAATCCTTAAATAGTTTCGATAAATGACTCATTATCTGCGTGTGCCTATACTGTGCGTGCCAGCACTACGGGCAGAATTACTGAGCTGTTGGCACTCCAATCTTTCCACTTATCTGCATTTGATGTCACCCACCGAGTCCTGAATGTTCGGAAATATCTAAGGCCACGAAAGTGCAATCACAAGTTAGAAACTAGTCAGATTTGCCCTTCATGAGGATGTGTTGATGATATACTGCTCACAGAGAGAAACGTTCCCATTTCCCAGACGTATGTGACCACTCCACCGTTCTTACACGTCGGAGCAATATCGCCCCCCACAAAGTACTGTCCAGCTCAGAATAGGTCTGACTGGTCACCCTGCTTTGCCAAGTTCCGATGAGGAGGAATCAATCTTCAACTTTTTCCCACGTTCTGAATTTGAGTACCCATTTAATGATATTTTACGACTTTAAAATCTCGGCCATTTACCGGCAGTTCGCAACCATCCTCAGTCCAGGTTTAGCTTTATTATTTCCAAGAGCGTACATTGCAGTTGGAGGGTACGAACGTCGCTGCAGCCTAGACAGTTTCCGCTGCAGCCTGCAACATTTACTTCTGAGCCGGAGTTTACCAGTGATCTGTTCATGACCAGAGATATTACAGCTGGGCCCCGCTAGGCCGCAGCAATCGTGCTGTCTTACCGTGGCCGATTCGGTTATCAAAACCCCTGGTCAGCCCGACTTTACTAAGTGACTGTCACAACAAGTCACCAGGGTAGCATCTTATGCTGGTCAAATCATCTGGGGCTAAGCTTCGAAGACCAAAAGCTAGAACTCACCATTGGGACCCAGGAAGCCTTCTTTTCCCACATTCTCACACACCGCCTGTATTATTGATGCCAGAAAAATCCCTGGAACGCTCAAGAAGTTTGTTTAACAGGGAGGCAGAAAGTGGGCGTGTTACACCTTAATCCCGTATCAAACATATTATTTGGTTCACCTGTAACAGTGTCCTATTACTGTCTACCTATCAAGAATGCAACACGATCCAACGTTTAATGAGAGCACGAAGTACTCCAAGCTGATCTTGTGATATATATATGGCCACAAAGGCAATCTAAACCCGCGCAACTGAAATTTTCAATCACTAACGGTCAGTAAACCCGACTACATCCTCGTCACCAGCTATTCGTACCAAATGGTTCTGAAAAGTCCTTTCGCCCCCTTATTATAACTCCTACGAGCCCGCTGCCCAACATTTATAAATATCCGTCGAATCTAATATACCTTCCTTACTTCACTGCACTGCGTTCCAGGTGGTCAGTGTTCATTTGATGGCACCCTTAAGGAATTTTTACGGGGGGCATTTTTCGTTGGGTTCTATCCCCTGGCCTCTGCACTCTATACTCCATGTCAGCGGACTTTGTTCCAAATGGAGGCAAGCGGTTAATTATCAGTGTGCAGGGGCAGAAACCCTTGGGTCGTTGAAGCCTGTTGTCATAAATAACACACATCCGTTCTAAAAAGTAATGGGGGAGATGGCCAGTGGACACGTGCAGTCTTCTTTTACTTTAAATGATATAATATACTCCCTAAAACGGTTTCCTTGGCCTCAGATTCTAGTAAAACAACGTAGTTTATTTCTACCAGAGGGATCGCATACTCCTCAGGCGCAGTTCAGAAGTAAGGCTCCAAGGACTAAGCAACTGTAACCACGCTACTTAATATTCTCGTCATATTGATCCCATCTGCTCGACCTTTGATCTAGACTGGGTTCTCTTCCTCGTTGATCTGATAGTATGATCAAGGAACCCACAAACACTCCAACCAACGATGTACACCAGATGCCACTGGTACCGTGCAATACCTACGGCGCGAAAGCAGATAGTACCTTCATTTTATTGGAAACGTTCATACTTTGTGTCATATCTAGAGCTGACCCACACAAAGACATTGGAACCTGGATCATACCCAGATTATCTCCTTGCTGCCATGGTTTTATTTCTGTAAAAACCCTTATCAGGATTAAAAATGTTCTCTAGTGTGCGCACCCCTTCATAAGCTAAACACAGTTTACTAGAAACTGTTGTTGGCTTTTTTACTGAATTCCGAGAACAAAACAGCAGTACAATCTGAGATACAAAAAAATCCCCAAGTGGCCAACAAACTATTCTGTATGACCCACGATGGGTATATGCTGGAGACTGTTCATTTAAATTTTACAAAGTGGCATCCTCGGTAACCCAATCTTGCAGTCATGTGTGCGTATGTAGACCGAGAGGAAATCACAAGCCATGTATTAGCGACTGGAGGTCGATGAACACTTTATATCAAACTAACGCCGCTTGTAAGGCGACCTGATACCCACTTACACCGTGTTTGAACAGAAGTCACCAATTTTCTCGTAAAACTCTCATGAGAAACTTTTTGCAAAGGGCAGACACGTTCAAGGAAATAATGCGATTGCCGTTTTAGTGACCATGTTAAATGTGGCCATAGCTATGCCGAACGTATGTCATTTTCTCCGATCGCAGTGATGTTGAGAATAACTAGCGTAGCTCCGGAAACAGTCTTTAATGCAATCTGCTTCGGCTTCTTGGATATCACGGTTGTCATGCTCATATGGGTTGCGCGACTGCTAACTGGGAAACGACTTTAGAAGTTTTACCCTACCGGGAGACTCGTGAGAGTGTGTCGTACAATCCAGGGCGCAGTGCATTCGCTTGAAAGATGTCAAAATTGTTCTGGCTCTGTTCATTTACACCAAGCCATTTCTAACAGAATTTTGAGCATGAAATTATCGTAATCTGCTCAGTTCGGTAACCTATGTAAGGCCAGTGGTTGATCACTGAGAACAGGTCTCCCTTAAGTGGACCCCTAAAACGACCAAGTGCTTCAGATTTGGCCCATTCAAAGAAGTATTACAGAGTTGAAAATAAAACTATAGCATCATAATGTTAGCCTTAATAAGCTATCACTTCCCCGAATTACAGTGTAAATCCAAGAACAGGGTGATACACTTAGAAGCATTCAATATATAACACTGGTAGTATGAAACAGTTTCAGAGTTCAATGAGAACCTACTCAACAGACTCATCTGTCTGTATGATTTTGCTGGTTCTTGGCAAACTTGCACCTCCTGTGAGTTACAAAACAGCGACTCAATCAATAAGCATCCGTCAATAGAGGAATTGTCCTGTCTGTTTTCGTGAAATCAAAAAACCCAGCAGGCCTGTGAACGTGCAGAACCTAAATAGTGATACTTGTTTCATTTTTATTTTGTGCAACAGGATTCCTCGTTTTGTGCCCATATCGTCTCTCTTGTTTTTCACTTGGACATAAATTTTTGACCTTGGCACCGCGCATCTAGCTAAGTAGAACCACGTGAGCTTGGTGATTTGTACCACACCTTAGAAACACACCTTAAAAGTCTAATAAAACGTGTTTAAACCATTGAAACTTTTACATACAAGTGTAGCATCTGGTAGTGATTTTTCTTAACCGTAAAATTATCCTAATGGGTGAGGATTTTATAAAAAAGGGAGCCACTCAAAATCTATTTCAGACATGGAATTTAAGATTTCGTTAGCTAACATTGCCCAACCCGATCGCGGAGGAAGATCCGGTAGATGGACTGGCTTCTCAATGGTTAGTCTCCTTTCTAACAGTTGAAATTGCTGTGGAAGTGTGCAGTGCCAGCCCAATCTCAAGGATCAGTCATTCGTGGCTTGCGTATAGCAGTGTTTTCTATCGTCGCAGTGGGCGTCCAGTCAGACATAGCTCAACCGAGGAGTTAATCTCAAATAGAATTTTCAATGCAGCTTTTGGTGATAAACTGCACATGTCGTACCAGGTATCCGGTGAGGTTTTACCTTTCCCGGCATAATGACTCCTTGATAGGCACATCTTACCATCTGCGGCACAACCATCCACGCCGCAGGTTCCTATGCGGCATTTCTCGTCAACTGACGCTTGGATTGCAAAGAATTAAACGAGTGCACATCTCTGATGAATAAAATAACCGGTTACAGAACTTGGAAAGATGGTCACCATACAAGATGCCCTTAACTACTGTGTCAGATACTGTCCTCAGTTGTTGGATGCCTGCACTTAGTTTCCTGGGGTAGATTACATGCTTTCGGTTATCGAAAGGCCCAGGGAATGTGGCCGTGTAATTTTGGTGGAATCTGATAATGACCATTATAACCGCACGCGATAGATGTTCCGACGATTTCCGGACATCGTCAAAGCTGATTCCAAGCATAAAATGGATCGGTTTGGTAGATTCTGTTGAAGTCCATTAAAACAGTTGAATTTAGAAATGTGGGAACAAGCTATAGACCCTCCATGTGACAAATGGCGGGGGAGTCAAACATCCGTTCATGTATGCTTGCGTTGAAACAATACATTTTACGACCCCTCTAGCTTCATCAGCTAATTCAAGGAAATGTTGGGTGACAAGCAGCTAATCAAGGCGCTCATGGTGTATGAAGTGAAATCACAAACATGGGCCGCTAAAGCTGTGACAGTGTTGTGTGCATTGACACGGGTTTGCAGCTACGATAAGAGGTCAAGTGTAGGAAAAACGCATATGGTTATGGTAATGAATATCTGTCGTCGACCCCTGGATTAGGTTGTTTGTTTCAAGAAATTTCCTGTTTCTTTGATGGAATCGAAAATTCTTGACATCAGGCCTTTTATTAAGAGAGCACCTCACTGGAAAGCTTACATATTTTGTACATCTTTTCTGGGAAAATCACACTATCTCCTGACTCTGCGTTTATTTGGGTTTAGGCATAGTTGGAAGAGGCTGGACATCCCACACCAGGTTTTCTTTAAAAATCAGATTCACCGGACTGTGGCAATTTCTTGTGGACCCTTGTTCTATTTTTTCTATTGAACAGGTGGAGTAAACCGGACATAAGTCAGTTGTCCAGAGGGATGGAAAATTTGTTGGAAATTATGTAAAAGTTATCTCCTATATTAGACTTAACTTGCAGCGGTAAACTTCGAGGTTCTTGGGGTTTGTCATTGTGGCTAGACTGCTGGTGACGCTTAAATCGTCGGTGTACGGCAACCTTTAAATGCTTCTTCCTTGAACAGACACATGTCGGCTGGTTATCACTGGAACGTACAACTGGTCTACACGGAACCCCTATAACAGTTTTCACATCAAAACTGTTTTTGTTTCGGTGAATTAAACTTCGGGTTGCACCATCCTGTGTTCCTTTGTCTTGACTCGGTGTCAACTTAGGGGGTGTGCTTTTTCACCTGCATTATTTGTACACATTTCAATTTGGGATTGGTTTAACTTGACCAGATAAATAGAACCCTGGATCTGTATCATCACATAATTTTATTGTTGTATTCACAGTGCCGCATTTTTAATAGACTTCTATCAAAGAACTCGGCGTTTGGAGTTATGCATGCGACTGGACGTGGCCGAAATTATTGCTGGACACAATCAGTACAGAGCTTAATAAGGCAAACGGACTAAAATGCGTAAATGATACTGGTTGATGAGCTTTCTGTGTTTCACTAATTTTTCCTCTTTTCCATTTCTATTACTTTTGTTACACGTGGACTGAATGTTTAATGTGTTGTGTCGCTTCCTATGTATCCCCTGACAACCCTTGTTTACATCTTAGTTGCTCAAATCTTTCTCTAAAAAAGCGGAGTTGGGGGAACAATCCTCCCAAAGACTGTCAATTTATTCGTGTTCCGGCTTTTCCGCGGCAGTTTTTGGAAGCTACAACTGTTGTGGTCAGGAAAAAGCTACTGTTTTAGGTATCTGTGCGAAATAATGACAGATACACCGTCACTGACGGGAACTCGTATCACAGCCCAGTTGATGGACGGTGCTCAGCCTTGGTCTCAGGTTATTGGTTGGCCTGAACGGAACTCTGAAAACGACGTTTATTAATGTGACATTTGGCGTAATGTCTTCCAGGTGTTTAACGTCATTCGAGCTCTATCACGAGCAGCCTTGCGTTTCGCAACCCCTCAGAATATTCTGATATTTGGCTGTGGTCATTTTCCGCAAGCGGACAACGGACCAAATTATCACAATCCTGTAGAAGGCTAGCTGTTCCTCTAGTTGATAATGGTAGACTTAAACACCTGAACCATTGCTTTTCGGCAATGGTCAGATCGTTCCATTTAGTTTGCAGCTTGATGAGCTCCTAAATGTTCCCCTGAAATGTTGTATACTTTGCTCCACTTTCTTCCCACTTGGTATCCTGGACCGAATTCAACTATCTGCTTCTCCGACTGCGGTGCTCATTTTAGGCCTGCCAGTACCTTGCCACATATATGACTTTGGGGAGCCATGCAGGCACGACTCTGAAAACAGCCTGATAAGTGGACCACATACGTAGTTCTGTTACTGCTCGTTTCTAAGTCGAACGTTTTAAAAATAATAAACTTCTGCTATATCCTCTGACTTGAGCACATCCACTGGATTAAACGTTTTACTGCCAGCCTGCCCTTATTCTGCTTTTTTCCATTCATTTATCCAGTCCTCTCTTCTGAAATACCCTCATCGCATTTTCTCAGTACCATAGGTCAACAAGTCATCCACGCTTTTTCCTACACCAGACAAAGATTTCATATTGTGCAAACCTCCAATCTGCCAGGTGTCCCCCTCAATTCTAATTAAAATATTTCAATCTCAGTCACTCAATGAGAATTCAGTAGTGCGTCTGGTAATTCAGCTGTCGGGCGTAGGTTATTTTACGATTACGTCGTGAGAGATTAGCATATTTTGTCTTTCAATTTGTGAACTAAGAATTGTTTAGTTCGGTAAAATGTACCATACCAAGCACTTTATGGCCAATTTGAACCCGTCTACAGTAGCTTTAGTTGGGGTAAGATTAATACGTAAATCGATCGAACAACAGGAGGTTTTACCTGTTTGGTTCCAGAAAGTTCCTTCTAAAACCACATGAGGCTTGCTCTGTCATCCATGACCCTCAGTAGTGAACGTAATGAAAGTAGTTCGGTCACAAATTTCCGCGCATCTTGAATTTGTAATTAGATGTTTGGAGTGGAAATTTTCTCTCTGTTGGTGCCCTGGCAAGGCTATTGACTCCATAGTCAGACGTGTTATCGAATATGACCTGTCTCAAAAGGAGGCGCAAACCGGTTGTTCCAATTTTGGTGAAACACAAAGCTACAAACTAATAAGGTTATCCTAATCTAGTCACATCGCTGGTGTTTTATTTCATTAGCTTACATGACTACGCCTGGAAACCAATGTGTCTTCATTTTGCTAGTTGCTGTTCGACTGTAAGGTTGGTCACAGTTGTTGGTCACTGGGTTCATATTTACCATTTTGGGATGTGTAACACTCTTTACGGAAGGACAAATCCGAGGACGGCTGTTGAAGCTGTTTAAATTGAAGTGCAATGTTGCATGGTACCTGCATCATTTGACTAGGTCCTCGAATGGAACAAGTCATTGAGGTTTAAATCTCTTGTCTATAATCTAATATGGGAATTTACATTCCAAGCCTCTATAGCATATTATATAATATTACACTACATTGCGCATATCATATCATATATTACATTTCGGCCTAATAGGCCCTGCAGGGGCTTGTTGAGCCCTCTCTTAATTAACCATTTTTCCCTTGTCGATGGCAAGATCAAATACTAAAGGGACAAGCTTGCTGCCACACAGAAATTGGACGTAAAAACCAAACAGTAAATCGACAGAGCTCAGGATGCAAGCCTGTAAAGATATAACTAAAAGTTAAAGTACCAAGACGGAAGCCCCTTTGCTATCAAGACAGAACCAAAACATTGACATGGGTATTTTTCTGAAGATATGTACAACAGTTCCTACTGCTTCGGTTTGGTTTTAAAATTTTCGTCTCCATATTGTCAAGAATACCATGGAATTTTATGCGAATCGCTAGACCGTGCATCAGATAGGCCGATCTGAAAACTTTTATAAATGAATGAGGTTTATGAAAAGTGCTGTAAAAGTGAAATCTACAAATCCTAAGTTGTTTGGCCATACAAGTGATCTGTGTTTTAGCTATTCGTTTTCATTATGACAAACGTCATCCGTAAAATCTCAAGGCTCAGCATTTTGGGTCTGACCAAACAAACAAGAACAAAGAGATTTTGCCCCGTAGTTAATTTGTGTAACCACAAGCATGTACCAGCTTTTTCCATGCATGTTGCTGTGATCGCACGTTGCCGAATCCATGCATAGAAATAAAATGCTTGAGCTGTTCCGAATCGAAGCCACTGAGTTCATTTGTTGGATAAACTTCAGGTAAATCAGTTGGACTGATACCAAAATTTAGCAAAACCAAGGCCATGGCCGTGTCATCCACAGGAATATACGGTATGAGATGTAAGCCAAAAGCGAGAAGTTTTGCCACGGGCATACTCATCAGGACTGAACCTCCTGCTGCAATACGAGGAACCAACTCGAAAGGATATACATCGTGAGGAATGAACCATTTGTTTTTAGGATTTCGAATGACAGGCTCACTATCGTGCGTATAACCACCAAAGAAAATAGGGTAATGAAGAACGGAAACTCCACGCAATGTTTGAACAACGCCCACGGGGTTCACGAGAAAATCGTCATCAAAAAGCGCCACAAAATGTGAATCGGGACAGCGTTTAGTGATGTAGTTGAGGGCAGCTGCATGTTTGTAAGTAGTGTTTCTATATGTATCAAGAAAGCCGAATTGAAGCAAGTCTCGATGTTTTGTATGTTCCTCTACGAGCAACTCCTGATACCTGGATGTCAATCTGGAGTACCACGTTCGTACTTCTCCCAAGACAAAGAGTACATGAGCAGTCATATTGTTGCCAGCAAAACATCGCGGGCTTCCCCATGAGCGGCGTATCTGTTCCCGTAAAATGCGTTTTTCATATGTCGTTTTTATAAGAATGATTAGCTCCGGTGAGGAGGAGTCGGCTTCACATAGATTGACCTCGTCCAGGAGCAAGGTGGAATCACTCTGCCACATCTGCATATTCGTGTCAAATTTGGATTTGTTTTCTCGATACACTTGGTAGGCTTGATGAAAATTCACGTGCCCCGGGTAACGGATAATGATCGGAAGGTTTAGTCAGATGAAATTATTCTTGGTGTAGAGCAAAATCAGAAGCAGAATTGCAACACAGAACACGCCGGATACGTACGATCGAGGTGAATCCATCCAAGCCTAAGAAACCAAGTATAATACAGTCAAAGTTAGTTTTGACGTATATAAGAGAAAATTATTTGCCACGTCCCAGACATCAGAAATAAATGTTTGCTAAAGGTCTCAAACTCACAGGCAAAGCAATTGACACAAACTTTATTTGTTGTTGTACACATCATTCGGTCACCTGGTCACCAAGTAAGTTGAAAAGTAATATCCAGTCTTTTGAGTTCAGTCAGACTCCCCAATGGAATTTTCTTTTGTAAGAGAAAGTTTATTAGTGTGTCCTGTTCTGTCTTTGTTAGTAAATGTCCGTCCGATATGTTAAGTGTTATTCTTGGCCAGCTGTGTTGATAAAAAAGAACAGGGAAACATTTGGCCAAATTACATGTGCGAATATCAGTCCTTCTCGAATAAGCTGTACTGCAGTATGTTGAAGTTTAACACAAGTTAGTTATAACCTGGAAAGAAAGTGGCAGCACAAACGCCACCCATATCGACAAGCCACCATTTTTTGCACTGACTGCAGCAGGGGAGGGTAAGGCGGATCTCATCCTCGAAGATGACAAAACCAACAGCACACAAACTCTTCGTAATCCTTTTTACACCCTTCTGCCAGGTCACACAATGTAGACCTTAGTTTGCGCCACCCTGAAGGGGGCACCGAGAATAACGCTGGTATCGGTGGACGATGTTTTGGCAACTGCAGCGCATGGAGCAGCCACGGCAGTTGATTGTCCTGAACATTTTTAGCGAAAAATGCAACCGTCTTCTGATGACTTCAATACGAATTTCTGGAGGCAATGCCATATCGGATACACATTTGAGACATCGGTGGTGAAAAGGCTAGAGAAATCTCATATCATTTATTCACAGAGGCTATGTCTTGCAGCAGTACAACAATACAGCCTGGTGCAGACAAATCTTGAGGCCTAGTTATACACCCTTTTGACGCCACAAGTCGACAAAATTTTACTAGTTTATAAGATGAGTTTACGTATAAGAAAGTGAAGTACATGTTCAAGTATAAGGACATGAGGTGCTTTAGTCCGTTTATGGTACCAGTAAGGCCACAATGAAATTTCTCGATATTTCAGTCCCTCATTTAGCCATTTATTCAACTGTAAATCATGTACCTAATTACGGTGACTCCAGCTGCGACGATCTCATTCACCTATGACAGATAGGATAGCTGAGTAACACCCAGTAGTTGAGTGACGGGTCACCTCCGTTAGGGTCACGGACGATTTGTATGTCCCATCCCGAATTCTCCTCGAGAGTGTGGTGGCAGTTGCCTACATGCGCTAACTTAAGCGGGCATGAATGTAAGTATACCATAATCAGGGAACCAGAGAACGGCTGAAAATGTAGGGTAGGCAGAGAGGCATGAAAGGTTAGTTTTTGAGGTCAGCTGGAAAATTAGAGGAAGGATTGGTTTTTATAATTATGGGCTTCCCGTATAAACTAGACACGAAGTGATAAATCACGCAAACGTTTGCGTTCTATTCCATCAAGTTTGGTGGTTACGAAAAATCTGTAGCCAAATAAAGCACTAGAGTTCGTCCTAGCGCGGCGATCCGTTTTCGTGGTGGACGGATCTTGTTGTTAACTCTCATCAGCCTAGACGGATAAAAGTAAAATTTGCTTAGTAGAGATGAAGACAGTGACATTTACCCAACGACTGGAGATTCTAAAATTTCCCTTCAGCAATTTGGTGACCCCATAACTCGGATGAGAACACAACACTGAAAAAATAGCTTCAGCCAGCTAACATCACGAATGACGCCAGTTTGGCCGTGATGCCTCCTATAAAATCAGAATAACTATTCTTGATATATATTCCAGGTCGAGACAAAGCAAGGGGTAGTTGACTTCAAGAGTGATGGTAGACATAAACGGTGTACCAACCAGTCGACGTAGTGATATTCTAGTACCTCTTCTTTGTTGACATCTCCGAACCTTCCTAGTGTGTTTTGCAACGTTCAGAAACTCCTATTAGTTGCATTATTGGCATCCATTTTTATCCATGCCTGCTTAATATCGGGAGATCTCAAGAACTGCGACAGGAATCTTGAAATATCGTCACAGATTTTGACTCGGATTGATATTAAATTTAGGATACTCTTGAGGTATGCAGCGCTTTTTGTCTCACGTTTGGGGCTGCATATTTCCTAGGATCGTTGGAGTTTTACTGCTTCTTCAGTTTTAGATGACTATCTCTTGAGACGAAATGGGTTATTACCAGAGATGTCTCGGCTACACGTCATTCAGACACGGTCGTCGACCGTCATATCTGCACAAGTCGCGATCCAAGTTTGGCTACAGTAACAAACTTTGCAGGCTATATTGATACAGAGCTGTTCAGAGCGTGTTTCTAACTTCACTCCTGGTGGTTTATGGGTTTCTATTGAGAAAGTACCTACTGGTTCAGTGTAAGAAGTTCATCGTAACAGTGGAAGTACAGGACGTAGCTCAATACGAGAAAAGTACCTGTTTAACCGAGTTTTTATAGATGTCAGATTGCGTGTGAGTTTCAGCTGCGGAAGTATTGCTTTGTTGGGTGAAAGGGTGAGGTGATCAGTACGCTGGCAATGGTGGTGATAAAGAGAAAGGTCAATGATAGGAATGTTATTAATATTAGGAAAATTAATTTTGATGATGGTTATGATAACTCATGCAGTTTAATGACTGTCATCGTTGTACGGTTGTACGTGGCCACCCATCGGTATAGATCAATGTGATAGGTAAATGAGTAAAAGAATGACAACCAAAAATTTAGTCTGGTGGTACGAATTTAGGAAACCTAAGCCTTCACGCCATTTAAAAGCTTAGGTTTAGCAGGGTTTTATGAGCAATAACTTTGTAAAAATTTTCTGGATAACGATTAGAGACGTGCAAAAAAACAACATCGAAAATGAAAGTTGTAGTTAATCTCCGGAGTAACGTTGATCTCTGCGTATGTTTATTAATTTCAGGGCGAATTAGGCCCATGAATGGCGTTGCGTGGTAGTAGATCACAAATTGTTTTCAAATTATTCACCACGTAATGTGACGATTTGGATGTCAGCATACTAGTTGTGAAAGCTGAAATGAGTTGTAATCATAGAAAATTTCGTGCACTCTCCAGACAGAAGTACCTATATTTACGTCCACAGTTAACACGCAGATGTCAGATACCGGTGAAATGCATTGTGTGTCTGAAACAGTAGATCTTGGATACTCAGTTGGATGCAAGACGATTTGTTTTGTCTAGTGTACCAGATTTTTTCAGCTAACAGTATTTTTTCTTATTAAAAAATAAATTAGAAAAAGGAATTTATGCATCCCAAGTGGGAGGTGGATCACCAACAGAATAAGCGATTTTTATTCTGGAATTTTTATTACAATAGAAATAGCTACATAGGTGGAATATTTTAGGTTACCTTCGAGGAATGTGGCACAGAACAACTAGGTCTAACTGGAATGTCGCAAGATCTGCTCTTACGGTAAACCGGTGGGTTGTCTAAGATTTAGTCTGCTGCACCAAGCAGTATCTTGCTGGAAGACCGGATGACAGCTGATTTCAATATGTTGACTCGACCGGTAATACTGTGATTACTGAAACGCTAACTTTGGTGGAAATTTCACAAAAAAAATCGTTGTAACCTTTGTCAACTATTTGCATTACTCATGAGCTACAATCAAGGCAGTACAGAACAATAACAAAAGTTAAGAAAGTAGTGGTTTCGACAAGTCGCGTGGGATGCCGCATAATATGATGGTGAATTTCAGTGCATCTGTGCTTGTAATTTTCAAACGTAAGGCTGACTTCTGTGGTTCGGTTCACTTGGACAAAGACTGGTTTAGTTCAAATGTTGGTCAACTATTCACACTGCAGGGGTGATTCATCATTCGCCATGCAGACCTTTGTAATCGAACGTCACCAAATCCCTGCATGGAAATGAATCGCTTCTTCTGAGATTTGCTAATGTTGAAGAATTTGTTACGTTCGTGTACTCCAGGCAAACCAGTTGGACTAATGGATAAATTTAGCAGTACTAGGGCTATTGCAATGTCATCGACGGGCAAATATGGCATAAGGTGTAATCCAAAGGCTAGAAGTTTAGCAACTGGCATACTCATTAAAAGCGAAGCACCAGCTGCAGAACGAGGGGATATTCCGAAGGGATACAAATGGTAAGAAATGAAACGTTTTTGCGTAGGGTCACGAACAATGGGTTCGCTGTTTTGTACATGGCCACCGAAAAAAATGGGAAATTGAAGTGGCGTGACTGCACGTAATGTCTGAACAACACCTCTAGGGTTCACCAGAACGTCGTCGTTGAAGAGAGCTACAAAACGTGCTGCTGGACAAAGCAAGCTGATGTAACTGAGAGTTGTTGCAATCTTTCTGGTGCTGTTCATGTGGGAATCAATGAAACTGAATTGTAGCAAATCTTTGTGTTCAAGCTGTTCTTCCGAGATGAGTTGATGAGGGTGCGATGTATTTTCCGTAGGCGCTAGTCCGAGGATGAAGAGTACGTGAGCACTCATGTTATGTGCAATGTAGCAGTCTGCGTTTCCCCAACTTTTGCGTATCTGATTGCGCCTATTTTGGTTAGTTTGGATCGTTTGGACAAGTATAATGAGTTCGGGTGCTTGTGCAAAAGCACATAAAGGCACTTGCGTTGTAATCAGCGTAATGTTACTCCGCCACTGCTGTAGGCTCACATCAGGTTTGTATGAACTCTGCTGGTATGATTCGTACGCCTTGTAAAAGTCCACGTTTCCTGGGTAACGGATGAAAAGCGGGATTTGTGGACAATAGTATAGCCTTGTTGAACAAAGTAGAATAAGGAGCAGGCCCGCAGAAAACAGCATCCATAGGGATTTGACACGACATAAATTTAATCCAACCTACAGATGCAAAAACAGTATAACAGCAGAAATTTGCAGTAATATTCAACGAACGAATTCTCTTCACTTATGCTAATACAAGAGGACGAAATATAGTTGCCTTCATCAAATGCATTGAGCAGGCAATAAGTAATCCTCTCCTAGGAAAATGTATCCAAATTAACGACCGAACAAAAGATTCGAAAGACGTCAAACCAAATCATAGGGGGAACGGGACTCAAATGAACTCCGTTAATAAGAGCTGGCGACCGAAATAATTACTCCTCAACCGTTAAAAAGAAGTTAGCTACTTCATACATACCTGTTGACACAGCCATTTAAAAAGAAGGACATTTCTATTATATAGCAATTAATTAGTAATTCTGTTTAACTTTATGTGTTGTGGCCGGTGTGAGCGAATTTAATTTTTGTGCGACGTTGCAGAATGATGTTCTTGCTAAAACCTTGGTCGCTTCCGATTTATCGCTTGCCTGGCGAAGAAAAAGTTGGTAGCTCAAGTAGCGCAGATAGCCTTTAGTTTTTTTCGCTGAGTCAGGCAGTTTTACTACAAACGCTTTGTCGCCAATCAAGGTGACATCAAAAGTCTTTTGTTCCCACACCGACTGCGACTGAGTTTTCACAGTGGACTTATATGATTATGTAACGGCTATCAGCAAGCATTTGATTAAAGTGATCTTTTGGAACCCAGCCTTATTTCATTTTAGTTTTTTAATATAACAATGCTCGGAATATCTCAGACGGGCAGGTCAGTACAGTGGCTTTTTTCAGTGCGTTAAACTGTTCGTCGGTCGCGTGTGTTTATCTGCTGTTGAGTTGTTCGTCGAGCTTGGAAATTGGCTTGCAAACGTCTTGCCACCATACCAGGAAACATTGTCGAAGTGCGGATGGGGGTATTTGCGCAACTTCAATTTGCACTTACCTAGTTTCTAAATTATCTAGTAATCCTAGCATGACAGGGGGTGTCTGTCAGATAGAATGACCTTTTCGATCAGAATTTGTTTTTCTACGGTCTGATTTTTTGTGAGTGCCATCATGTATCATAATTTTGTTCTACTGTTCCGATTCGACCGTTTACTCTTGTGTGTTGAGTATTACTCCGTCTTTTTAGTTAAACAAATAAATTGACATTTTTGTGCGGAACTAAAGCACCACTAGTGTTGATGTCAAGACCAATGATGATGGTGTTTGATCAGTCGGTTTGGCATCTACTCTTGACAGTTTTCCTCAATCTGACTCACCCATGCGTATTTTTACCTTTTAAAGTGAATTTCTGGCTTTTGATTGGATCGCAAGGCCGCATTCATCCTAATTTGATTTTTTCTTGTTGTTCAGTTTTGTCCTTTGACTTATTTTTACCTGTTCTGGTTGGCTTCGTGCTCCAGTGTTATTAATTTTCCCCTTCCGTTTCAGGTTTGCTTATCTCCCTCAGTCAATTCTTCCTCAGATTTCCTCTACAGTCTTAAAACCCAGGGTCTCGCAGATGTCTTGTCTTGTGAGGTGGATCGACTGAAATGAATTCAACGCTACAATGTTTCTGAAAGAAAGAACTCCTGCCAAAATGAAATTCTCAGATACATAGTACAGACGGAAGTATATTCAGGGATAAAACTAACAGCATAAACTTCCTACGCAGCCTCAAATCTCCCCAGAGATTCATGATACGAACACCACTGATGATTCTTAGTAACTGAAACAAATTAACGGTGCTCCAGTACAGGCCGACTTAACTTGGTGGATGAAATCTTAATTAAAATGTCTATAGAATTCCGAATAAGTTTTTATTATTTCCGCCACACGGTATGTTTCACTCTGTATGGGCTATTAAACAGAAGGCTGTGTAATGCTGACGGCGCAAGCAGCAGCAGATTTCTATGGACTTTAGGGAGCCCCAAGGATGTGAGGTGAACCACTTGACATCCAAAGAGTCGGGCTAAAATCGATACAAACTGATCATGCAAATGTGAGAAAAAAATAAGTGAAATCAACTTTTTTGCGCAGGAGTACCAGGTATGACCTCATTGCCCAACTTCCCGAGCTAATACGGTCGGTCAGCATTCGAGTGATATCGTCGAGTGTGAATCAAGTCAACCTCCTTATGTGCTGTTAAGTTAGAAAAATACAAGATTTATTGACAGTTGCAGCAATAAAAGAAAAGCCGTTTACCCTATTTAGCTCCCTCTATATTCTTTATCTTCACTTGTACAACGATTTCCTAAGGTTTGGATACTCACAGATTTCCATATTATTTGCAGCTTCAAGAACATTGGAATTCAGAAGCCATTGCAACCTGCTATTACGGTGCAGCTCTAAAACTTATTACATCGTTTTAGTATAATCGTAACGAAGGGTTTGGTTGAACATTTACACAAGAATATCTGGAGATAATGGAGCTAACTGCTTCATATTTTGAAGAGCCTTCAATCTCCAATCGGTTTATTTACTAAAACCGATAAAACAGAGAGTGTTTATCGTACCAGCGAAGCTTAATACTGTATGTAGTATAATACCTGACAGCGACTGCTTAAAAAGGGTTTACCCTATTCTTATCGGTGGTGATTCCGACAATGTAGTTTCAGCAAACTTGGACAACGTTTTCATCAAGAAGAGGGGCTTGGGAGTAACTTCATTGTTAGTTCAAGAGTCACGGGGCGACGAAGTCAAAAGATTCCACATGTACTCCTCCTAGACTGCTAATCCAGCATTCCATTTTAGGTTGCATGATACATGAAGTTATTATCTTTGATGCAAGCTTGAGGGAAAACCGACTACGTTATAGTTGAAGCAAATGCTGTCAGAGTCTGAAACACTGCCACTTGAGTTTAAATAATTTTTTAGTTCTATCCCAAATTTTTTTCCGCGTACTTGCTTTTAGTTATCTGTGGTACAGCCAGTATGGTTCTACATGGGATAAAAACCAATAAGTTTTGAAGTTGTCCAGTCAAATAAAAGTCAGACGATAAACCTTCGAGAGGAGGCTAATCAACAATACAAACCTAACCAAACAAAAATCCGTTTAGTGGTCTTTTCAGTAAGGACACACCAGTTCGTTACAGCTGGATCTGCCAAAGAGTCTGCTTAAATACGTTCATTTAGGGAACATCGTGGAGTTTGTAGTAACTTTCAAAGACGCTTTTTCAGGTTTGCATTTCTTTATATATCGTAAGGACATCAACGTTTGGCTAAATAAAAAGTTTGAGCTGCATGAAGTTAACTGAAATAAAACTGGGCCGCAGTTTAAGTTTATCGGAGAACCAAAACAAATTAACTGGTAAAATACAACCATTCTGCCGTATTTAGTCAGTGGATATGTATAGTGTGTAACTGACTGATAAAACGGGATAGTAACATCGTTTTGAGACAATCAAAGTGTTTTTATGAGGTTTTATACAAGGGATACTTAGATATTCGTGTTTAATAAGTTGTGTGAAAAAATATTAAGCGACTGGATAAATTTTTAACAGAGGGGAGGTTTCTTAGAGTCATTGCTGATGGCAAAACTTGGAGTGTAACAATGACGCTTAAATGCAACATATGTTCGTCAGTTTAGTGAGGTATAACTGAATAATCAAAGGGAGAACAGTGAGAGCAAACAGCCAACCAGCAAACTGAATGCTTAACTCTAACCAAATAGATAATGGCAGACTGAAATAATTTTACAACTAAGTATTTTATTGTCTTCTAACAAAACAGAATGAGAAATTAAAGGCAAATCGATTTAACAGCACTGAGATTTTCCGTAACCCTTTTAACAGCAATCTACCCAATCAAACTTTTCTGGCCTGCAGGTTTTACCAACTCTATGTGGGAAGCAGAATGCAGCGGCAAAGAAGATTTATTGAAACAATAAAAACATTAAAATCAAAGCAATGAGCCTGTCAGTTGATATGGCATCAAGTCTACTGGAAATATTTGTTTCGAATCAAAACAATAAAGGCACATATACAATGAAACTCGATCGGTGCAATAACAAAGCAGCGACAGGGAGTTTATAAGTTGCCCAAAAATGACTCCAAATCGGTGACACCCGTTGGCAGAAAGTCATATATATGGCAAAAATAGGTTTTAAAATGCTTTGTTCAAATATAGAGTAAAATACAACCTAGAACCTGATCAATTAAAACAACGGAAACGAATGTACCCCTAGATCCAATATGTATGTCATCAATTTTCCTTGGACCTCGTGGTAATGAATCTTTTGGACGTCAATAAACGTAACTTTCTGTTGACCACCCCCGGTTAAAATAGTGTAAGATGTAATATGATGGGAGATATATAAATATATAATTATATTAGTATCATTTTTTTAATAAAAAACAAAACGGTTTTACGATGGCAATATTTCACACCTGTAAGCAGCAGCACAGAAAAACATTTATAAGATGAACTTGTTCAGCCAAAACTCTACAAGTTCGGAACAGTATTCTAAAAGCCAATCAAGAAAAAGATAGAGTTCACGACAAGCACATTGCATATAGGAAATTTTGTGCGCACAAATTTGGCCTGTTAGCAGAGCCTTACAGATGGCGGTTGCTGGTGCTTTCGAAAGCATATGGACATCGTGAATATCTCACTGATTTCAACTGTGACCTGTGGTCAAGGGCTGATAAAGATGGGCGTATCCAGTTGTACTAGGCAGCTGCGCAGTGTGTTCGCCCGTTGTTCCTGAAAACCCAAACTAGTTCTGTTTGTGTGCCATCACACCTCAACTTCACTAGAGGTAGAGCAATCCGGTAAGCGCACCTTTCGAGGCCAAACAATAAGAAGTCACCGGATTGCATTTCCATTTAGTTGAGCAAATAGATGGGTTTCAGTCGTTCTTTTGGCAAGAAGTAAATTACAGCTCACCGGTGATAAGGTATTTCCCGGATAGCATCTACTGAGCTGTATATTCACTGCAACTGTCATCCTGTGTAACCACGATGGTAGCCACAATCAGACTAACTCCGTTGGATTTAGCCTGGTGATGAAATCCTGATGAAACCGGTGGAAACTCGTAGGGCGTTTTTGAGCAGATAATATTCAGTGATCTTCGGATAACTTATCTCACCTTATAAGCATAATGCACTTGGTGATAAATTTTCACAACCCTCAACAGAATTCAAGATAAATTCATTGGGTGGATGGTTGTGTCAACCGGTGACTATGTGCCGTCAAGATATTTCTTTCTATTATAGTTTTGCTTTCCAAGCTATTCTTACCGGAATGTTTGTCCATTGTCAAACTCTAAGATCTTGAATTGATAATTTTCACGTCCCCTTCGAAGATGGATGCTTATTCAGATAAAACCCACTAACTACCCACTGGTAGTGGAATGGTTGTCTGTGTAAGGTGAAAGTTCGGTACAAAAAAGCCTCAGTGGTACATGACTAGCAATAGATTTACCATTTTATCCTGAATGTTTCTCCTAATAAGCGCTGAAATTGCGTGCCAACAAGTTAATGGGTACTGATTCGGGGAATCTCAGCCCGCAGTGACGTGGACAAAGATTTTTTTAGGAAGAGCATTGCAAATCACTTTCTCTTCAAAGAGTTGCTAAAGATGATTCCGTGAAGCAACAAGGTGTTTGAAGTCCCATCTACACGAGCCTTGCTACCGATGGCATTCAATCAGTGGCTCGGGAAATTAGGTTTGCAGTGCATGAAAAGTTCACGAGTAAATATCATATGACTTAGGTCTCTCATATTATAGGGCCAGAGAAATAAAATCAGGCTGCAAGTGTTCTCACGTGATGTTATCTAGTAAGATCCGAAAACGTGTTCAAATCCTATCAAACAGCACAGCATAGCCCGATTCTGTTCAGTTTAAATGGCCTAGATATCTTGTACATGTAGTTGTGCAGATCTTCCATGAGGAATTTGAAGAAAAATTGCTTTTTGTAAGTCTATTCAAGCTTATTCAAGCAGCGCAAGGTCAACACGGCTGAGAAAGTTGGTGTACAATTCCGAGTGCAGACTGAAGTGATATTCGTTAAATGAGATGTGCTTCGAACAGCAAACCATTATGCCGTGTTGAAAAAAGAACAATGTTCATGAGGATGGACGCGGTGATATAACGGTAAGGCTGGTAATAATTACTTAAACGATGTGCATTGCATACTCGTGTGATTAGTTGAGGAAATTAAAAAAAATTAAACATAAAACGTCGCCTTGTGGTTGGTGTTCAAGATATGTTTCCCAAGTCGTCCAATTGCAAACATTTCTAAACGCAATACTTTGAGAATGGTGAAAAATTTAGTGGTGTTTAGGTAGGATTTGCAATAAAAAACAGGCGGGATGCCGATCTGAAACTTTATAGACATTTTTGCGTTCATTTTCGAATGATGTGACAAGTAACGAAATGAGTAGTGTTGCTGGTATATCGGCTTGCATCTCGGGGTTCACATGTGTTCCACGTTACGGTGTCTTTCAGTTTTAGGTACTTCGTACATCTGTAGAAATCTGTGTAGCAATACATGTAGATGGTCGAAATCTTCTCTCCATGTCGATTCAGCCGAGTATACCATAGATCCCTCAACAGCATGTTTTGTCAAATGCGGGTGGACGGTGTCGTAGTGCAACAATACAAATCCTACAACCATAAATCTGCCGAGCCATTGCACACCTTCGTCACCCGCATATTAAACTACGTGAGATCAAAAGGTCCGTGGTACATAGAGTTGATGGATTATTGCCCAAAAGTGGTCGAAAAATTGCCGATGGTTCGATTAAGTTAAACAGGTGCTAAATCCCACTTGTGAAACAGGTCCTTGTTAAGTCTCTCCGATCACACACAAAGTAAAAAAAAGTATGGTGTCGGTGATCACTCAATTATTGAGGTAGGCAACGTTCAAAGCACCTCATGATCTTAGTGACGTCCGTCCTGGATGGTTTTGGAACACAACTTGCACCACCAAAAAACAGTCTAATGGAGTTTAAAAGCTCAAGCCTTGTCGTACTTAGCACATCCTTACAGAAATGTACAGCCAGGTTATTTTACAGGAAAAATTAAAGTGTATGCATTGCGGATTTAAACGATCAACCACATATGCCGGGTTTAACGTTTCAACCTTGGATAGTCATCAAGATGACCATTTAATAAGCATGTTTCATTATGTTTCGCCTCATCTATGTACCGTCTAAAGTTACAAAAGCCTTACCAGTCCAGAAACAAATTTAAACGGAATTATTCTTGGCGATTTAAAATCACGATGCTTACATATTATAAATAACATACCGATTTAAAGATTCCGGCCCAACATTTCATACGACCAAAATATCAAACACATTACCTCAAGTAGTTCGTTCATGATAAATCGTTGCACGGCCAACCAGTTTAACGTGACTGTGACTAGTGAAAAGGGAGAGCTCTTCCTAAAAAAGAATTTGTTGATTGCGTTATCACTTAACCATATGCATTTGAATCATTCAAACTGGTCTAGTTTTGGCTTCAATCCAAATTAGTGCTTTATACGATGCACTGTTAATGATTGCTAACAGGGATGAGACAAATTCACACTGTCTCCCTGCTTTTCAACAAGCCAGGATGAAATCTATCAAAGACAAACTTCAAAATATTTCGACTTTTGCACATGACAAAAAATCTAAACTTGGTTTTCAGTGAGTTTGGAAACAATCATCATACCTTGTAGAACCGACAGAACAAGCACTCTAAAACAACTGGAAAATATAGGTGTGTAACCACCACGACACTTATTCCTCGGTACTCCCCTGGCAGCCGAAAACATATGCACTGAGCAGAAGAAATAAGAAATTTTGTAGTAAGTACAGTGTGACTAAGGCTTCCATTTTTAGCCCAGTTATTGTTGTCACTAAAGGAAGGCAATATTTCGGCAGCATAACCCTCTTTCGCAAAACGCTGACGTCTCATTTGTAACTGTATACAATCCTCACTCTTTGCTTTCCAGTGCTCTGGATGAGTTTGAAAACTAATGGGTTGTGTATGATGCGTGTAACGAAACGGCTCAAGTCCATTTTGTACATTTTTAGTATCCTTTTCTATCGCAATAAAAAATTATAGTCAGATTTCAGGTTCTTTTGTTTTTGACGATGACCTCTAATGGCGCAAGAGTCAAACAGGCTTAGACATTTGCACCGACGTGGAAACCAGAACTTACGACGGGCGAAAGAAACCAGTGTGTTTTGTTAGAGAAAACCTTGATATTAAGTGAAAAGCTAAGCCGAAACTTCTGGAGATACAGTAATGTATTACTCATTCCGGAACCTATCCGTCATTCTGCGTACACAAATATTTGCCACAGGAACTGTTGGTTCATTCTCACAAATAAATGCGTGTGATGTACATAGGTAGATACTGATTTGGGATGTTCGAACTAACAAGCAGGGAAAAGCAAATAAGCTTTGGTTTTAGGAAATGATGTTCTAGAAGTTACTTGCCATCAAAATGTTTATGCACATATCAATTTATGGGGTAACTTATATTCGAAGAAAGAGTGATTCAAGCGCTGTTTCCTTTCAAAGAGACCAGCGGGAGCGCAAAAATACACTGATTCCTTGAAACATTTCAGTAGCTCGATAGTACTCTGGGTTATCCTGCAAGTGCACTCCTCCTTTGGATCCAAATGTATACTTATCCAAAACGGGGTTCTTTATTTCATTGAAAAGCTTTTTCTAAGCGCATTGGGACAAAAACTAATAAGATTTGCCTAAAGCTACAGAAGTCGCGCAGGAACAAACTATTTATAATCCAAACCAGCTTGACAGCTGCCTAGTAAATCACAGTAGTTTATGTGCGCAAAGGCCTTCCAAAGAAATTTTGAAATAACATCCACAGAACACCGTTTGATGATCAGCAAATCATTGTAATCTGCGAACAGTCACCAAGGTAGAGTAGCAATTTTTAAAGCGTAGCATGCCCTGGCTGGTACCTTTTCCAGTGGGAATGGATGAAATGTCGAAGACAGGAAAATAAAAAATGAGTGCAACCATTATTTAGTTGCCCATGGAGAGACTGACCGGAATGCTACCAAGCAACCAAGTTAGCATTAGTTGACGAACTTTGAGCTGCTTAGGATAAAAAGACGGTTTTCCTTATGATATATAACCGTCTCGATGATTGTAAACGTAGGTATTGTGGTTCATCGAGAATATTTTATGGTCTGTAAGCACCACCTCAGTATAAGATTTTTCTCATCATCATCATCGTCAGCTGTAAGAACCGCGTACTTGTCGTACAATGGTTGTAGCTGCCGCAGTTGCGTTCACCGATGATTTGGGGATTTCGGGTAGGCAGCCGCGCATTGGAGGCGGGAGCTGATAAATTGGTGCGTAAATACAGGACTCAATGGACTGTTATGTGGGGGATTGGGAAGGGAGTTATGCATTGAAGGCAATAGCTTGGATGCATGAGCGCCATTGAGGGCGCGATTGGGCCATGTCTGACAATGTCTCCAACCATTGATGTGGCTGGTAATGGTTTTTATACTTCGCTGCCAAGTCATTGTTTGACCACCTCTGGCTCTCTTCCACCCCTCACGTGGTTGTGCGAAAAGAACCCTTCGAGGAAGTCGGTCGACTGGCATACGTAGCACGTGGCCAAGCCAGCGCAACCTATGCAGTGTGATCAGTTCATCTATCGAGGGTGAGTTATTCCTCCCGAATACCATTCGACGTACTTCAGCATTGCTGATCCGGTGTTCCCACCAGATTCGGGCAATGCTCCGGAGACATCGGTGGTCAAACACTGAAAGTCGTTTGACGTCCTCGGCGCGCAGCGGCCAGGTTTCTGATCCGTATAGTAATACGGAGCGCACCGCAGCATTATAAACTCGACCCTTGACGGATAAGCTGATGTCACGCCTACGCCACAGGTGACGCAGGTTCGCAAAAGCTGCTCGGGCCTTCCCAATTCGGATGGAAATATCATCTTTCGCGAGACCACCGGGACTAATACAACTGCCCAGGTAGACAAATTTGTCTACTACCTCAATTGGTTCACCCGCAAGCATTAGGCTAGGGTTCCGGCCCCACTGGCACCCTAGTTTTCCACAAAAATGTAACACCAAACACACTGCTAAATTGTACACAAAAACTGACCAGATATCGGAATATGCTAGGCTGAATGTCATTTTGACTGCAATAGTTTCCGACCTATAAGATGATCATCAACAAACTGGTGTTGCCCAGTAAAATGTCAAATACTCAGCGGAGTTTTATCTGCTTATTTTTAAAGGATCCAACATTTTCTGTCTATTTCTTTTTGGCCTACGTCAGGGCTTCATTGTTAAGCTTTTGAAGGATGAGTTGTAACTTCGGTCTCAGCATCCACGTTAGATAGTCTTGTTGAGCCTTTCAAACCCGGGTGTAATAAGGCCTAAGTGATTACTTTATTTTGTTCTACATTTTCAGGCTGAACCAAGCAACGGGTAAATTAACAACGTAGTTTAATATGTTTGGGATTACAGATAATGGAATTTAACCACAATTTGTCCAAAAGCAAGGCACTATTTAACAATCAGCGTGAAATCCGCGGAAGGTGAAGTAATCGATTCAAAGCAGGAACAAATCACTGCATGCAGATAGCAGCTTCAAAACCTAACACTGTGTCGGTGTAGTTCAGCAGTTACAGTCATTTCTGCCAGTTTCCAACAAATCTGCAGAGGACAGTATGTGAACCGCAGCTGTAAATCTTGCTGCCAAAGCTCGCACCTATCACAGGCACTGACGGGCTCACAGTGGACGACGTTGTTACTCTCGCCTTGATATATCAGGTCAGCGTAGACCGAAGCTGTTAACCGACCATGAGTCTGTCAACAATTTTGGCTGGACCGTTGGTGAAATGATCTCAAGGACTTTTAAGCATGTGGCCAACTACCAGGACAGATGGCTTGTCAATAAGAATTTTGATCTCTCGAATAATCTGACTGACAGACCACTTATAAAGGAAACTTCATAGCTGCCTATCTTCTGGAGGAGATGGATTCAAGAGACCGATAAAAAATGCGAATAAAAATAAAAATGGAAAACACTACTGAACTGCTGAATCAATGGGAAAGGGCTCGTATTCGAGTTTCTTGTGTTACCGTCTGTATACAAATAAAGTGGACCACAATAACATTCAATGTATTGCCGCTTTAGGTAATATTCTGGGGTAAAGAAAAATGTAGCGTAATGTATAAAGGAATAATATCCACATGATGAGATGAAACATTTCCCCACAGCCTGGATTTTACTTACCTTCCACCGCATACCATGCGCAGTTTGCCTAAACTTATGAGGCGATAGGAATATGGAAAAGCTGTGCAACGTGCAGTTAAGGAGCTCCTGTGAAAGAATGGAAAAGTCACCCTTGGCACTGGTCAAGACAGCCAACTGTGAGGGTCCGTAAGTTTGGTAGCAAATCAGATGCGCGCCACGTCGTTTTTGAATGGCGATCGATACGGCATCAGTGGTCGGGCAAGGCCGACTGAATGCAACAGATGATCGCTAAAACACTGCAGCACATCAGAAATTTTCAAAATATCCCCTGCTAGAAACAGTGGAGCGCTTATTTGGAGTAAAAGGGAATGCAAGGCTAAATAACTCTTGTCGAGCATAGTAGACTTCGCTTTAGAGAGGAATCCTGGTAACTCAGGTGACGTAGGTGGTTGCTGTTTGGTTCGCTGAGCTGGGCAATTGCAAACGTTTCATCATTAATCGAGGTGACATCACCAGTGCATTGTTAGAGATCGTAGTGAAGTGTTGCAATGGGTCAGCGGTTGTGCACAGTCCACCCTAACCCTAACCCCGTATGACACTTTCAATATAGGCAGTCTTTTATAGCACATCTAGCATGATTTGATTTGTACACTAAAGTCTTACGGTTGGGAAATAATCACCTGAAAGTTTGCGGTACGACTAAAGTGAAAGTGAAACAGTTCGCTAAGTGGCTGGTGTTTTGGGGAAATAGGACAAAACCTGTCTGACAGGCAAATGGAAAAAGCATCCATAATACTGAAGCTCATCTCAGACGTAACAGGAGGCAGCTCATTCCATTATAATTGCAACGAACGCAGACCGCTTCTGGTAAAAAAGTAGGCGGTTGTGGATGGCGGTATACTAAACTACCGTGGGATATTCCATCAAGGGGACCTGCAACTATGATACGTCCACTATTTACCGAAATCACAAAGTGGTTGGCAGCTAACGTCTGTTGCTAGGGCTTTCCAGAGAACAGACTGGCTAGTATACCTCAGAGAATATGGCTGAACTGGTGATTCCAATTTCGCTCTACAGCTAGGCCGAAAATTTCAAAACTTTCATCAGGGTAAAAGACACGATAACATTTGAGTGTGAACCATAAGTGTGAACCATAGGTTCATTTAAGTTTGCCTTCCACCTTATTAACGAGTTGTTTAAAGTTCAAATGTGGTTAACTACTTTCCAATTCGTATATCATCACTAGATTGATATTGTGAAGAGTTTGATGCCTAGGTCAATAAGAAAAACGAGCTGACTCGAATGCATACTGGACAGAACTTTGCAAGATCTTAGGTAGGGAAGGCTTGAAGAAAGACTAGCGCTATTGTACTTGGGAGAGTTCAGGTGCTCTGTGATCTACAATAGGACAGCACAACAAACACCACGGAGAGCGTTTAAATGTTTGGTTTTGCATTGTTGCGAAAGAAAGTGAGGTTGTTATGTATGGTACTGTTTTGTCTCGCTAATAAATAGTGTAACGAGATGACGATAATGGGTTCCTATTCTATTCATTGAATTATAAGAATGCTCCATTCAATACTTTGTTTGAGCATACAGGTGACGACATATGAGTCATAATCTTTAAGCCCAACGCGGGATCCGTGCACTTTTTTTTACCCGCTCAACGTTTTTGTTTATCATTTGAAAGCTCACCTGCATCTATATTTCCAAGCAGAATTAAACATATCGGACTGAATAATAGTGGCTTTATCTGAATCCTTATTGATGGTGACGTAAGTCATGCTCCTCTAGCAACGTGCTTACTTAATCAAAGATGAGTTTCCGTTACAGCCACAGTTACATTGAATAAAACGTTTGATCTGCCTTCCCTCTCTTTCAACAAACAAGGTAAAATTTCCTACCGATAAAGAACTTGGGCATGTAGTCGCACTGTTCTGCTACAGCTTGTATCCAAATCCAAAGCCTTTGAAACGTCCTGCAGTACTGAGCGTCACCCTGCCAGTTATGGCGATAAGAACTATAGGTAACCTCTATCTCCAGCGTGACTCCGCAGAATAGCCAACGGAAAAAAAACGTTTAATTTGAAACTGCTCGATACGTGTAGGAACGGACAACACGTGAAATTGTTATCCGACCAGACTGTTGCGGTTAACGCTGAGTCTAAAACAACTCCGATCCTATTAACTTTGACCCATATGTTCAATAGCACAAGAATAGCAAAAAATTTTGTGCTCGAATGCTCTATTTCATCCACTGACAACCACCACTGGGCGACAACCCCAGTAATGTGTCATTGCCCTAAAATATTTTACCCACTGCTGGTTCTTTTCATTCTTATTGTAAAACAAAACATATAATCATTTCATAGCTTGGAACGGAATTATCCGCGTAAAATTATTGTAAGAAACTAATAGTCACTTGTTTTGCTACGATTACTGATGTACAGAAGCTAATGAAACTTGAGACACCATATAAAACAGGTAGGTTAAAACAATCAAATGCGAAATGCTTTTAACCGATCAGAAGGTCGTTTCAGAAGAGTTTTCCAAGGTAACTGTTGGATTTGCTTTCTGCAATTATTAAAAGCTCTCAGCAGTCTGGTTTCTGTTTACTTTTAAGATTTTGATTAATCAGGTAACCCAGCCATTTGGACTGAAGACGTCTTTAGAACAAGGACTAAGCCGACTCTTTTGCGGGCACATCTTAGAAAACATACAGCAAAACCTTGTGTGAAAGCGTGTAAATCTTGGAAATAAGTATATACTCTAGGTGATAACCTAACATTTCCACAGGTATCTGGTACCTTTATGTGGGGAGTAGCCTTCCGTAGGAGATGAATAAGGTAGTAAGTCTCACGCTGAAAGTCTAGAGCCAAAGACGTGCTAACGATAAGGCCACTAAATACTGCTCTAACTAACTCATAACTCAAACCTCACGCAACAACGCAGGAAGAGGCCTACTACCAAGCGCATGTTTTCTCACATTGGAATGGAGGTTGGGAAGTTTAAATAACGATAGCATCTTTTAATTAAAATAGTTTACTTCAAGCGAGAAAACTTGAAAAACTTGTGAATAAGACCTACAGGATACAGCGAAGATATTTTTTTTATCTTACCCCATGTTATCCATTTTTCGAAGTTTACTGGGTCTTAAACTTAATGAACGTATGCTGATTTAATTGGAAATTCTCAGAACAGCTTAGGCACACTTGGTTTTACTAGCAGATTTTGCTTGACTTGTCGGTCGTCCTTTACGCCGACTACATTTGGGTACTGTTAGACCTGTGCCAAATAAAGTTGATAAGTTTACGTTCATACGCTTTGCTGAGTGCGTAGTGCCATGCTGCAATATCAGCTGAATGCCATCAGCATTTTGTAGCAGGCGCGCCAAGTGCTAAGCTGAGAGTCTCGGCTTTTTGAAGTTACCCTCAAATCATAAAACTATGCGAATGAGACATTTCTGTTTGGTTACTAACCACAACAGGTTGTGGTGAATTTCCCGACCAAATCTATTGGCCCAAAGAAAAGCGGGAACTGGTACTATGCACACAAGTGCCAGAGTAGTCCAGGACAAGAGAATGTGTTGAAAATCTTCCCAACAGGGATTGATCAGGCCAACGTAGGCTCAAAATGTAAGACAGTTTACCGCTTACTCAAAATGCATGTATGTACATAACGCTTTGGGGCACTGAGCCGGATAGTTTCTAACATTTTAGTGCGCTTGGGAACCAGGGTGAGGAGTACGCATGTCTACCATGTGTGTGTGCCTACATTATCGATTTCAAAATATGGTTTGTGGACGAGTACTCAGAAAAACTTACGTCTGTATTCTCCACCAACTACTAGATTTTCTGTCGTGCCTGTAGGTGGACAAAACGTGTACGTGTAAACCAAACAATATTCCGAACCACATAACTCTTCGTCTATGAAAACTGCTAGGATAATTCTCGTTATCATATTGTTTGTGTCGATTGGCACAATATTGGTGAGTCACGAATCAATGTGACAAATTCTACTCATTTTTAATGCTCATACCTATCAGTGTTTTATTAGTGTTTTATCACAGAAGCCAATATTCTTATTGTCAGGCATTCTAACTACGTACGTAGTTAGTACGTACGTAGTAACGTAGTTAGTTAGTACGTAAATTAGCTCACAAACCTCCTGACATCCCTCATTGTTTAGAGCAAAGTTCTGTTTCACCTCAGGGCTTTCATGAAAGGCGCTAACTGTGTCCCATACATTGCGAGCAACCGAAAATTAATCTGAGCACCAAAAGTTGAAGGGAATTAATCACCGAGTTTCATTTACCGAAACGAGTAAAGTAGAAACTCTCCAAAGCAGTATAACAGGGTGGTCGGCGAGTCAAAATAGGTCACAAGGGTGAATTCGATGACGGATTTGTTTTCTGCCAGGTAAAATGGTTTTGAAATTTTGCTAGGACGCTGTTTTATGTTGAAGTTAAACTACTCCATGTATTATCATATAAGATAAACTCACAGACACTACTATACCACCGAAATCTACTTAAATGTGGTATCTACAATGGAAGCACTGCGAAGCTGTGCAAACAAGGTGATTAAAAAATCAATTTTTACTTTGGCTTATAATAGTAATTTACTCTCCTTTCTAGAAAGAAATACCAGGACCTACACCTCCTCTTTCTGTGTTAGCTTCTGTCTAATGTCACCAGATAGTTGCGCATTACTGACTCTAATTTCCCTTTGAATCTGATCATCGGTCATAGGTCATACTATCAACTTGTGAAGAGAAAGAAAGGTTTGCAGTGGCTTGAGAGTCTCTCAAAATGTCCAGACCTTTTATTTCAAAATAAGATTGTGGTCGTCCAGGCCTCAAAAACGTCGACTAAACCTGTATTTTCAGTCGTGCGAAAATGCTGATTCCGTGACTGTCTGTGGGTCACTTTTAAGAAATGAGCAAAGCTTCCTGATCGAGTTGCGCTCTTGACTCTGTTTAGATGAAACTCGTAATGTTCAAATGGACCTTTTATGACCCGGGTCGTTGATATGCTTTTTCCTTTATCCGCGCATTGAAGATTTCTACCCCATTAGAGCAAAGAAACAAGCCTTTGACTTGTCAGTTTTACCCTCATACAAGGGATCTTTCTCCTGCATCTTCCCACCCATTCAACCTGGTGATGTGTGAAAGTTTGCAAGACCAAAATCGGAGGACAGATAAGAGTAACTCATTCATATGACACATATGTGGATGTCGGAGTATAATCACTTGGTTTGAGAGAGTGGAGCAGACACCACAGATATCACTTCCTGGGATGCCAGTTCGATACAATGTTATCAGTGGCAGTAGCCAAAAATAAGCAAAGGAACCAAAAACGGGCTGGATGTTGATAATGAGGCAAGTGATAATTCTTGAAATCTGCCTGAAGTTGATACTCCAATGGGAGAACTTACACTACAAATGAAATGTTTGTTGTCAGTTAAGGTAAATATAACTTGTTTAGACAACGAGAAGCCATTCAAAAAAGTAAAACAGTTTTGCAAACTCTGTTGTCAGTTAAGGTAAATGTAATTTGTTTAGAAAACGAGAAGCTATTCAAAAAAGTAAAACAGTTTTGCAAACTGAAAAGACTGTTTTGGACCAGCCAGCGGCAATTGGTCCGACATGGGTATACTAGGGAGATCATTGGGTTTTTATTTGAAAATAGGACAACAAGTAGAGGTAAAGTGGACCACAGTTTTGTCAGGTTTCTCATCTATTCCGAAACTTAAACCTTCAAGAGTCTCACAAATGTCGCTTATGGATGTCCAGAGGTGAAAAACAACTGAGGTTCATGCGGCCTTGAATGGTCCCCAGCTAACTATATCTCGGAGGTAAAATTATTTGGACTGGAACATCCATGAGCATGAGCGCCTGGTACGAAAAGGTTAATGGACAGAAATTCCCGGGGCCGCGAATTTCCTGAGCTGAACTATTCAAGCACAAGTTTGCCATTTTGGTAGTAGGGGGCATGTGCGAATGTTTCTGTGGGGATTTCGAGGGAATGGCCCACCGCAATGCTGTTTCATTCCTAGCGTGAAACATGAGCATCTCATAAATTTCCAAGGAGATTCGGCCTCAACCTCCGGAACGAACAAAATTGCAATTAGTTTGCACACAGATGGGAACATTAAGTGGTTTTGCACTAACTGGTTCCTCGTATGACAACATCTCGGTTTTGATTATTCATAGAGTATGACGTACAAATTACCAGTGGATCCCGGTTAACTATAAATCAGACATTGCATAACCCCCATAATACACACTCATTAGCTGTAGGTTTGTCAGATTTCCACTACCACAAACGAAAATCACTTGGAGGAATGTGAAATACAACAGAAATCGACATATGTCGTACGATGTTAATTTAACACCAGAAGAACGGCAAAATATGCTACCCTAATCCTGTTTACTGCTGTCAGTAATGGCCACAACACATTTCATTTATGAACTGACAGAAGAAGCGGTGAAGGCTTGAGTGTTGAATATTACCGAGACCTTTAAAAGACATTGGGGAACTGTCTATGGTACACCCTGTTGAAGGCAGCTATGCTTGAAAGCTTTTGTTGTAGTTTATTTTTTACCTCCAGAGGCTTCGTAGAACAAGGATGAGACCAAACGCCCCTAATTAAAAATAGGCAGAGAATCAAACAATCGTGTTTTGGATCACATCACTTTGCATCTTACCCTAGCTAGGTTACACCGCACAACCAACATATGAATTTACGGCAGTTTGTGATCTAAAACTTGAGATCCATGCGCGGCTCAAGATTCAGACGTGCTGCGGCTAAATTAGTTCCCATGGATCGCACACATGTCTTAGAATCCTTGTAACATCGAGCAATATTTTGACCCACATACTCAGGGTATTAACATAGCAGCCGTCAAAGTGTCACCTGTGCAGCTACAAGGCTACACTTTTGCGCCCTGGAAGCCAAAATCCGCTTGAAAATGATATCGAAAGACAAAGGGACCAAACAGTATCGGACGGGACAACCGTATGCAGTGTGCTATTTACAAGTGAACGGATATGGTTTGAGCATCACAAGCAACACGTCGTAATGCTAAGCTACACCTTGTGGTACAGTGGGTAGAAAACCAGTATGCGCCGTAAATCACGTTTCTGATATTTTTATTTTAATGTTATTTGTTTTGGCGCCGCTCCTCTAAGCGTGACGTCACTTGAATTGGGACCTAATAATGCTCACAGAGAGAAAAGCACAGAATGGGTGAAAGCAATCTTCTGATATCCCTTTTTTGACTCAAACATACGTGGCTTGATGACGTTCATAACAAACCCATTGGGCAAAAATGACTGATCTACTGTAGGTTTGCGCGCGGTATGTCAATCACAAACCCGTTTGTCGGTGCGATTCACAATTCACGGATCAAGATCAGCGCGCGTTTGTAACCTTTAAACAGCATTGTCTGTCAGTTTGTAAATTTAGCCAATTAAGTGTAGATAATTTCAAGAGCGCAGTAATCTAGTTGACGTTGTTGAATGTGGTAAGTTTTAAAAATACTGGCCAAAATTAGCGCGTGGAAACCTCAAAGGTTACAAATGGAATGGACATATACTGACTGCAGACATTTCAGACTGAAGATTTATGGCTCTTTGATCGCAGTTGTATGGCTTCAAGAATGCTGTGGAGCATGCAATAGAAATTACCATACAGTAGTCCTAATGTTAACGATGCTAGCCAGCTGATGACAACACCACATACAGACTTCGCAACTCCCTTTCGAATCTGAACGCCACAGATGAACTTCACTTATCCCCTGGAGAAGATTTCACCAGTTGGTATTAATCCATCTTACAGTATCGAGCATCTTAAAGGGCGCGTGAAACCCATTCATTTACGTCTCCAGTTCGGCCATCATCCTAGTGATGTGGAATCCCCAGCAAAGTTCGTAACAGCGGGCGAAAACTTCAGCTATTGGTTTAAATTAAGTGCGTAGGTTAAACTGAGATTCAGAGGCTATCTTTGTTTTGCCTCTCTTTCCCACCAATGACATTTTATTGAAAGAGAAGCAACAGGAAACATTCGTATTTTGCAAACTACAACTCTCTTTAGAGAGATAGAATATAAAAAAAAGGGAAAGAGAGCTGTTCCGTTTACCTTAAGGCACCAGGGTCTATTGTCAAATATTCACTCAGACGCTTTGGATGGAATTTCGGATAAAATGTCCGTTGTTACCGTTAGTGAACTGAACCCTGCCTTATACGATTGTAACCACAATTGGCCGGGTCCATCAGTTCATATCAGCCTGGTCATCCGGTTTAGTTTTGAGGCTATACTCAAATATGAAAAACTAATACATCGGACAATATCTGAGGAAAACACATTGTGGTCTTTGTTGGTAGCAAGAGGAGAACGCTGCAGGCCCACAGAGTAGTGGCGATAATGATGGAGACTTCCTAGGAGTGGGGACACTGGAACACTTCATACGGCCAAACGAACTATCAAAATGTTGGTCTGGTATGAATTCTGTGATGAAACTTATATGCTGGTCTATCCGCTCGCAAGAAACATAATATTACTGTCACATCAGTAAAATCGTAAGCTTTGGAGCAGTAGGAGTTGTGCGGTGAGTTTTGGCCCGCCATTTTAGTGTGAAACAAAGTGTCATGATATGAAAGCGATTCTTATTTCTGAAGTAAAAAACGACGTTGCTAGCTTCTCCTAGGCTGTTTTTGACTTGGAATTTCCATATTCTCATCAACTAAATGCCATGTTTTTTTATTATCTAGCTTGGCGGGTTCCTCCAGCTGGTACCAAACATCCGATTGGCCAAAGTGAAAAGGGATCGGCTGCCAATAGGACCACTCACCAAAGACGTATTCGGCAAAAACACGATCCATATTACCCAGATTGTCAAGGGTAAAAAGTCTGCCATTCGATCAGTCACGATGCTGAAGAGTCTCCTGTATTTCCAAAACCATCTAAATTCAGCCAGCCAAGAGTGCCTGAGGGTTGAACCTTTTGAGACCAGCCCGTGTTTTACTGAATTACATCCAGCGCAAAACCCAATACACGTTCACTTTATTACGGAATACGATCTGTGGCCAGTACTAAAATCTAAATTAGGCAACTGTAGTCTTCCCTATTTAGAATGTTCATTCTACAACTTGGCGGAATATCAAGTAAGTGAGAGCCTCAAGGCGTGACCTGTTTTGTGTTGTGCGTCGGTGCTGTCCTGATCTGGATTGAGGGGGGTAAATATCCCATGTGATTTATTTTGCTCCGGAAAGTCAAGGTTTCTTTTACTGATGCATGCATTTCGTGTCATCACTTGCATTTACTGAAAGCGTTCAACTGGTATACGATGTCGTCTACTTCGACCAGAAAGTACATTAAGACGGTGTTTGTTTCTTTCTAAACACTTAAGTACAAGCACCTGTATTCTTTGCGAATGAATTGCATCAACCCACGGTGTACTGAATTTTTTTGTAACCCAACCTAACTCAGGTAGATTCCGGTGTCCGCTTGACGGAAAATGTTTTGAGATTTTGAAAGTCTCTGCATATCTGCACGGGAAGAATAGTGTATTGACGCATTAACAATGCGATTGCTTTCACGCACGATATGCGCACGATACCGAATTTTGTGGTCTTAAATGAATTATTTAAGCATAAACTTTGAGTCCTAGAAATCAAGGAACAACTGACTCTGGACTGTTCGCCTTGCAAACTAAGTTGACCTCTTGCTCCTGTGCAGTTGCGTCTTTGAATATTGCGGTTTGGTGGGACGACTGAGCCGGTCCGTATCCCTAGACTGCCTCAGACACACGGAATCTGATATCACTGTAGCACATCAAATGTGGTACAAATAAGAAGTATGAAGGTCGGTTATTGTCCACTTATGGGAAGAAATCAAAGAGGATCACTGCATTTGAAAGCGCATTAAAAGAGGTGATCCCTGACCACATCCTGATACTTGGTTTCACCAGAGAAAGTTTTGTCGCATGAGAAACCCAAGGTGGTAGTACAAACACCTTTCTCAATATAAACTAGCTTGTAGCACAGTAAACTCTTTTTCAATGGAGAACCGGTTGGGAGGTTGGCTTTTCACTAAACCCTCAGCCTGTTTATATCGAGTGAAACAAAACGTTATGCTTGAGCCTGTCAGATGTGCCAAATCTGACAGAATGAATGCTGTGCTGTGAGAAAGGCAATTAGAGTGAAGGTATTATCATGAATGACTCCTGCGTACACGTAACTGTTAACAAAAGTCATCAAAGGTTTGCTCAAACATTTTGGTAGATATGTACTTTAAACACAAGGAATTCCTAGTACACCCTATTTTTTCATTTTCTCAAGTTAAGCGTCGGATCATGCGATTTTGAATGAACCTGAGTGAAGTCCGCGTTGACGAAAGCGCAACTGTATATCAGTAACATCATTTTCTTCCACCATTCAGTTGTCGCAATCAGTAACATCTCCCAAAACTCTAATTTTCCCTTTATGTATAAATTACCCGTTTGGCGCACTTCGATAAATAGTGTGCTAGACAGCACGATTCGACGAGATTATCAGCCGTTTTATCGGATTTCGCGAAAACACTGGGGCTTATGCTGGAGCTACTTTTTTCAAACCTCAGCAACCCTGTTGGCCATACTGAGGAGAGTCAATTCAGTATTGACAGAGTTTCTCCTACTAAAATTGCCAGTGAATAGGGCTCTGATAAACAGCCGTTGGGCCCCCAAGTTGGGAGTTGAAAAACGTGTGGTACATTTTCCTGAAGATAACTAGGCGAATTTACTAGTATTAAGCTAACTACGACTGACTTGCGATGAGGCTGTTGAGAGAAATGCCTTGGTAGATGAACTTACCGGTTCTGTGACCCACGTCGGAGTACTTTGGCGGTACCTCGGTTTGTACATAACCATGAAATACACCGTCAAGTTTACCCTCGTGCCCCATTGGCCTTCGATTAGCGGCTATTTGAAACAAGGTGGGTAAGCGAAAATGTGAGTCCACTTCCGTCCGCCTCCATTTCTCACTGTTATTACCTAAGTTCCCTCCTGTTAATTTGTTTATCATTCACATATGTATCCCTATTCGACCACCCGAGAAGGAGAACGACCCATGCCATCGCTTACATGTGCCGCTTTGCGTCCATTACTCAAGCCTTCTCATTCTGACGTTATCACCGCTCTTGGTGTGCGGACTGTTTAGCAGCCTCACCAACAAGGCGCTGGAGACTGCATTTCGAATAGATTATATGTGGTCACTTGCTGCTCTTCCGAACCTTGAGCACAATTTGTGGTTATAGTGATTGGGCTAACGATGTGTACTTGATAAACAAGCACTCGCAACCACGGTTACCTAGAAGACACCTCCTATCAAGTACTAATTACCCCCTGGCCGCCACGAAGGAATAAGACATGGTTGTAATGGCTGGAGATTCCAACTCAAAAGTAGAGCGCTCATTTGATAACCGGAGGGCCCTCTTAGTCTAGTCGCCGAAAGTAAAATTGCCGGCAGGTGCCTTGCAAACTTGTACTGTCTTCCACTTGTTTCTTAGTTGTACTGAGTTTAGACTCAGTGATTGCCGTTCTGCTACCTGGTGTCGGGGTTGAAAAGCCATGTAGACAAGTTGATGACATTGCCATCAGCTACTAATGACGGGGTCGGTCATTCTAGTGTGCATATCATTGTCTCGTGCAGTGTACAGTTTTAGTAAATTTAACAGAATTTACGACAGAATACTGCACCTCTAAAAAAAACTGAGCTCAATCCCAACTCAACCTACACACTCATTTGCTCATAAATGTGGCTTTGATGCGAGATTCATCTGGATCCCATCTGCATCTCTCCTTCTCAGTCCCAGTTGGATGCACCCGCCATCTTGCGATGACAACAGTTTCTAGCTTTGCCGGTGCCAATTTTTTGTCAAATTGGCTGAGTGCTAGTGACTGTATGATTGGAGTGGTTCAGCTAGCGGAACCGTCATTGTTGGAGAGGTGCTTTTAAGCAGGCAGTGGTTTACGTGCATTACCTCGGGAATTGAAAATCGCCTTTCATTGCTTTGTTGTTTGCGGAAACGGGAGTTTTTATGTCATTTCATAAGGCTCAAGTTATGCTGAGTTGAGCGATTTCCTCTGGAAATAAGTGTTATTTGTTCACGGTTCATTTGCAAGAAACTGCGTTGCCCAGCTTTCTGTAGTGTTTTCTATTTTAACTGATCACGTGAGCGCACAAAATGTGCTTCAGTAGGCACGCTACCTCTGTGTTTAAAACAGATTTCATGGTCCAGATTCTTCCCCCAACTTAAGAATAGCACTGGATCCGTAGTCGGAATAATTGTCCCAAGTGGATAAGCCGGAGGAATTTACTCCATAAGTAAAGCCAAAGTGGAAGAAGGTAGCCTAACTACTCCAAATAAATGCGTGTGTGGCCGGAAAAATTCCGGATAAAGGTAGAACTGCTTAAGATTGGGCTTGACCTAGTGTCATTATCACTCAGATAATGCATTCCAGTTTACAGTTTTCTTCTGCACGAGGTCAACTGCAATGGTAAGGACCACACTTCCATGAAACAGCTCATCGTGTCAGCAGTCTTACAGAAATGTTTACACCAAAAGAGATGGATAATGATTGTACTGGCAGCTTCGTTCCCACTATGTATTTTTCTTGTGAACCGCGCGTGCCTCTAAAGTTGGTTTTAGTACCGTGCACGTGTGTGTTCAGGCTCTAATCAAACAAACAGATGTTAGAAATAGTAAAATGGTTAGACATTTTTCTAAACGGCGCGCCGGTAAAATGATGAATTGGTCAGACATGTGTCCTGAAAACTCTCGCTAGATGTAATTTGATGTTAGATTAAGATATCATTAGAGGGTAGAATCGTTCAGCTTGGCTGAAAACGCCTGAGATGCGTAAGTTGATAGCTGGTAATCCCGATAGTAATCCAGCATAGGACTCTACTGTGACATGTGATGAAATCGTAATATTTCGGAAATTCCCTGCTGGGTAATGGCTACGCAAGAACAACGAAAGCCGACCAATATTTCGAGGCCCACAACCTCACTAATGTTTCGTTTGGAGTCTGGAAATGTTGCTGCCAGCGTCACGTTACCAGCTGACGTGCAGTCATTGAAGAGGAGCGCCAAGTTACTTCAGTGAATGATTCATCAGTCCATTATTCGGATACAGGTAGCATGTATTCCTGGGTCAGCGGGGGGAGGGATCCCTGCTTGAATGGATACCCGCTGAGAGTCGCCCCTGCGTGGTTCGTCTGGCAATCTCTGTGAAGGAATCTTGCAAGTGGGAAGTTGATCGCCATCTGCTTACACCTGAACTGATCGTGGCTATGACATCATCGGGTACAGGTTTTATGACGCCGTGAATGTTATTCTGCAGCAAGCTAAAAGCTCAGATATCGCTGTGGTTGCCGGACATCTGAACTCACGTGTGAGTAGGTTTAGCGCATGGAAGACTCAATTAGGTGGTCGACATGGATTGTACTCAGTACGTGCGGGCAATGGCGAACGACGCCTCCAACTATGCACTGAACGCAGGCTATGTTTACGCTATACTAACGTCCGAAATAGCCGAAGTCATCTGGCCACATGGTGTTTTTCAGGAGCCGCGGTTACGAACCCAAATTGATCGCAGCGCCATCAATTACCAATGGCGCAAATTATTCACTGACTGCCGCTCATGTTGGAACACATTTGTGGATTGCGGCTATTCGCTCGTCCGGAGTCGCTTCTCTACTCGTTTTCCAGGGCCGCGTAAGATTCGGACAAATCGCTTGGCAACTGAGATATTGGTGGGTCCGGATGTTAGACGAATGTACCAGAATCGTCTTCTGGAGTCTTTGGCAACTGCTGTACCATCAGATGTGATTTCACACCGGGACGAGATCGCCATCTCTTTGAGCAATGCTGGGAGTTTTGCCTGTGGCACGGAGCTTCCAGGTGCACTCAAACACTGGATATCAAATCAAACAGCGGCACTGCTTAACTCTTGGAGAAACATCCCCGCCGGTTCAAAAAATAATATGGTCGAATTATCAGACTCCAAGTGAAAGGGAGCGTGCACGTCGACCGTGAAGTCTATTGGATGGAAGAGGCCCAGGAAACCGGGAATGCCTGAAGGTTATTTCAATAAATCCATGCGACCGGTTCCAAAAACCACCTGTGAGGGAAGCCACCAAGGATCGGAATGGACTGACCAACTTGAGTAAAGAAAAAAGCCTCAAACGGTGGGTCAAATACTTCAAACAACAATAATCGTGGCCACTAACTGCCATTCGTTTGGAGCCCACAGCTGATGCGGAATCCTGGAACTCTTTACGGCCTCGGAGGTTTCTAACTGCATATGTTTTCTCAAGCGCCACCGAGTTCCTGGTCCTGATGAACTCCCATCCATATTGCTGAAAGATGTGGGTGTGGTCCGCAGTCCGCGCATTCTACGTATCTTGATAGTTGTATTAATTCTGATTGTAGTTTGACAGATGAGTTGAATGAACAAATCTGTAAGACTCGGATTGCGTTTGCTAATCTGAGACACCCATGGCGTCAAAGTGGTATGTCCCTGAATCCCAAGGGACATGTGTATCAGGCTACAGTGCGGGTGTTTTGTTGTATGGTTGTGTGACTTGGCCTGTTCGAGCGGCGGAACTGACAGGTCTTTAGGCGTTCGACAATCTTTGTCTCCGAACCATAGTTCATGTGGGTTGTTGTCGGGGAATTCGTACTGAGACAATTAGAAAGCCAGTTTTTAGTTGTGCAACGGGGAATTGCGTTTATGTATACGTCCATCACCAGAAACTGCTTTGGCTAGGTCATTTACTGCACTTGCCGAACCATCGTTTGCCAAAGAGTAGTGTTCTCCGTGCCCAGTTCGGAGTGGCGGGAGCAGAGAAACCGTCAACAACTGAACTGGTAGACGGATATCAAAGAGATCACAAAACGTCTGGGTACAATCCGCGCGACTCGTCTTCCAGGATGGAAGCCTCAATCTCCCCAATGCGCCCATTTGGAAACACTGCAAGATACGACTGCGAATCTATTTCAGTGGCATTCTTGTTGTCAATTCCTATTCAGATAGCTTGAATACGTGTCGCACTTTCCACGCAGTACGATGTGAATACCTGCTGATCAAGGGCACCCTATGACAAAGTGGCGTGAAACTGGTTAGAGGAATTTTTCGGAGGCACCACCTTTAGAACGATGGGATAATTAACCGAGGAAATAGCATTCAAAAACGTGAAAACGCAAAGAATAAGGAGGTTTCACCTGTCCAAAGTGACACGCAGTGTGTAAGGGTGTGTAGCCAGCCTTGGTTTTTGCATCCAGTTCGGATCATTTCCAAAATTTCTTGAGTTTAGTTACTTGTAAGTACGGATAAACTCCGGCGATCCAACCAGACACACAAACAAATAATGAAAAGTTATTTTGAATTTGTAGTTTCCATCACCATATTGAATACAGTAAAACGCAACCGTAATCTAGCCCAACATTTACACTGCTTTCATGCTTAGTGTGGTTCTGTGTGTTGATGCACATACACATATTGTAGTCTCCCACTTTTGCGGGAGAAACTTACCAAGAAAATTTACCAAACCCACACACATATTGCAGTCTCCCACTTTTGCGCGAGAAACTTACCAAGAAAATTTACCAAACCCCGATATCAGGCCAACATCTGTAAATCACACCTCAACTACTGACACTTTACCATAACAGTACGATGTTGAGTTGATTTATACCTAAACGTCCTTCTAGAGGGTGCCTTGTTTTTCCAACTTGCTCACAGTCGTTCGCAGAACGGATTCCAAACACCAATCACGCAGGAGCAGCTGGAATTGCAAAGCTTTGGGTTCCTTACATTCTCCCACATTGGGTGATCAGAGTAAGTGGAACTGGATTGGGTGCGTTCAAAGAGCTTTGTTTTTTAACGTTTTCAGTCTGGGCTTTCTGCGGCCAGTAAATCATGAGACTTATTTCGCCAAATTGAATCCATACAGATTTCTAAAGTGGGAGTTAGTGTAGCAGGGTGAATGCGTGGGATGGTAGTTCCCAACACTACTTCTCAAGCAACTACCGCCAGTGAGTTTTTAACACATGTTGCTTTGTCAATTTCAGACGATCTTTGTAGACACAGATACTCTGTGGAATGAAAATGTAGAAACGTTGTGGAAAATCTTTGATAATTTTACCTCGACACAGGTAAGCTTTGCCCTTTTGAATTTCAGTGTTATACTCAGAAATACATCGTACGTCATCCGAGGTTCGATAGTCATTCCTTGACGACGTTCTAGCTGAAATATATGACAGGATGACCAAAAACGAATAGACAGGAAGGCGATAGGATGAATCGGTTAACAACCAACGGACTTAAAGCACATTATTTAACTGAATTCTCCTAAAGAATTAGTTTGGATATTGATACACTAAGCACCTTTTTGTCTGACAAGGTTTGGTTAGAAAATCACCAACCGTATAAGCTCGGATTGATGAAAAGTTGGGTTCGGACTGGATCAATTTTTAAGTAACACACTTCAGGCTTGTTATTTGACGTGTACATCCGAGTTATCAGGGTTTTTGAATGATCCCTTTAAAAATGCACTCCCTAGGCTTACCCGCATCTCATTTGCGAAGATAATGCATTTTTATATAGATGAGCAATTTTCGCAGACTGAACAGAATAGCAAGTTTTGGTGGTCAACAACGGTGATATGTAGCCGGCCAATCAGCCATCTGTCTCTGTATGGAACGTAAGAAAATCTTCAAGCAGAGCTGGTATAACACAACTAGAGGACTAGCACATCTGTTTGTATTGATTTTAAGCATAAGTTCATTCTTTGCCACCACCATGAGTGACGCCATCCCATTGGGACTAACTTCAGCCCGACAAGCCATGTTACGATTTCGACGCCATCCCGTTGGGACCGACTTCAGCCCGACAAGCCATGTTACGATTTGCTTCGCTGGAATATGCCATCAGTTGCAATTATAACGACACAGCCGGGTACTTTATGGGTCTGTTCGTACTCTTTTTGTGATGCTTTGATTACAGGTAACATCTGCATGCAACTTTTTTTAATTTCTGTTTGTAGTGAATGCAATCAGACTCTTCTGGAGGCTCACTAGCAACTCACGAATAATCATTTTTAGTCAAACCAAAGTTTCATCAATGTTGTGATTAGGAAAGTGAGAGAATTTATAAATGTCAATAAACTAAAGAAGTCACCGTATAAATAACCAGGATAAGGGTTGTCGTTTTACTCTAAAATAAAAATCCAAGGTGCGTTATTCCAATGGTCGTTCTTATTGAAACCTTGCGCTTATGATTTTGGTCTGAATAGCACGTTGGTCAAACTGACCGTTCTTTACGTAGTGATACATCGGCGATTATGCATCTAGGCTCTTTACTCATTGGTGATCCAGGTGACGGCAGTCAGAATGTAGAGAGAACTGTTTACCCCAAAGTGTATTGCAGAATAAATGAACAAGTCTTATGGACGAATTGCTGACAAGAAAGATCTTTAATAGAATAAGAGCCGTAAAAGGGTTCACTTGTTATCAGTCTATTGAATTGAAACGCAGATTTTCTGCCTGTTCAGACGTGAAAATTCAGATGCGTCCAAAGTGCGTTGGTGGAGTAGTGGTAACACGCTCGCCTCGCATGTCAGATGTTCGGGGTTCAAATCCCGGCACGGCCACTGGGTATGCACTGCTGGTGAGCTCTAATAAGAGCGAAACTCGAGTCCAGTGCTTCCCTTTGGTGTGGACCCACCGGAATAATTACGCCAGAACAGGAGGACGACCGTTCGAACGAGAGTGGTGTGAATATGAACAAATGATGAATAATTCTGCTGGAAGACTCAGTAAATTGGTGCTATCGACATAGAATACGAGTCAGTGCTGTTCGCGTTTCTGTTGTACTGTTCGCCGTGCTTAGCAGTCAAATTGCAAACTTACCGTCATCAGTTGAGGGGACGTCAGCGCACTGTTAGATATCATGCAGGATAGTGGTGGGGAAAAGTTTTTGTGTCAGAAATTAGCCATGTTTTCTGATTGGTCTCCACCGGAAACATCTCGATACATGGTATTCAGAGGTAACTTATTTCCGCACACTACTGTTTTTTGGCCCTTGCAGTGTTCTAAAGGATGATACACAGAACACTAATTACAATGAAAATAAAGCAGAATTTGAGGAATCATAGTTTATTCAGTAACCACAAAACTTTTCTCAACCTAGTGTTTCCTTTGTCAAATCAATAAGTTGGATTTTCATAATTAACTGTTTCACTGTGATTTCATCAGACGGATAATTTTTTTGCAATAATAAGCCTTACGTCCAGACAGTACTTGACGCGCTATCAAAGACACACTGGCAGGCGGTGTTGTGCAAATTTCTTACCCACCAAATATTCATGTGGCTCGGCAACCCCTGATTGGCACGTGAAGGTTGCTTGAAAGTTCAAGTTACACTTTGAGACGCTACTTAGTGCCAAACTCTTAAACCCTTGAAGTTTCACCCATTTCACTCATTTTCAGGTGAATCATAAGTTTGCATGCCAGACAGCCGTTGGTTGCCTGTGCGGTGCAGTTTCTCCGATTTAGCTACCGATGCTTATGCATCTCACTTAGCGATTCAGAAATGTAGCTATATCAACCAGACAGGTAATTGCCACCGTCTAAGTTTTGAGTGTTTGGGTGAGTTTATGGTTGGTGATCTGTTTATGGATTTGGACACCTAGCTTGCAAAATTTTCGTCTCTAGTAGTTAAGACATCCGTGGGGATATCACCAACCACGCACTGATTCTGTCTCCAGGATTGGTTATGAAACATTTGTAAGCCAGCTGCTAGACACGGACAGCGGACCAACAGCCTTGTGATCAACAAGGCTGGACGCATGGATGCATGGTATTCTGAAGGACTCACATGGATGAGCATGCATGAGCACGAGAGCAATCTTAAATCAGTTAATTCCATGAGATTTTTAGAAAGCAACTGCGCCTAAACGACCTGCTGCAGAATATTAGAAATCGGCAGTGTGGAGGAAAATTGGTGCAGTAACACGTTTATAATCCAAGTTAGTGGACTTCGATACGGCAAGTTAAGAAAGAGGCATGAGTTATCATCTTTAGATTTTCTGTTATCTGATCCACCCAGACAGAGCATTCCTGAACGAATGTGCCTTTCAACAGTGTACCAAATCTTCGCCACCAGGGTTCTTATCACCAGAATGTAAAGGCGACCAAAAATGGTTGACAAGAGTGGTTAAAATAGTGAGGAAAAGTAAAGAAACGCGACATCTATTTAACGAACTTTGTGAGGCTTTACGGCACAAATCCATCATCATGTAGATTATTACGATGCCATAGTGCTACGAGTATAACATTGCAGACACGACTGCAACAGGCTGATAAACTGACTGTAACCATCAGGCGCACTTAAAGTTGACCCGAAAGGAAACGACTATGGCACCACTAATAGAATTACTAATCTCTTGTTGAGCTAAGTTAGCATGTCTTGAATGCGCTAAGCATTCCTCTGAAGCCTAACCATTTGCTTATCTCTCAAGAACGCATTTTCTGACAAGTTGACTAGTCATCCAATGTCTATCTTACTAGTTTTAATCATGCAAGGCATTTGCATATTGAACCCCCTGATTCCCGAATTCCCAAAGCCTCTCGTGCTAATTTTTAATTTTCGTCCGCGTTACAAACACTGGTAAAAGACAGTGACTAATCAAAATGGCATATCTGTTTGTATCAGTATGACTTCATGCATAATGCTTTGGATAATCGAACTTATCTGATGCAAATTCGACCACGCGTTTGAAAGATTAGCGAGGTAGGTTTGGAAGCGTCAAATGCTAGAGCCAATGTTCGTTATTATTCGAGTTAAAACCGAGGGAAAATTTGATGGCGTGCACCAAATTCATTTGTGCTAACCAACTGCGCCGTTGTTACTTAATTCACATCATATTGTCGAACTCTGAAAAGATTAAGGTAACATTTGATAACCGAAGATATAACGCTGCTTAATTGTCAACACTATGATCAGTGTTGCAAATATGTCGCGGTCGAGCAGACAGGTTCCTGTTCATTGGTTACTCGAGTCGTTATCAGATCAAAATATGACGTCAGTCACGCCACGTCGGGCCCGGGCAAACTTTCATTTCTTCCTCCGAAAAACGGCTTATGGCAGACATATGTAAATTTATATGCACCACATAAAGCAGAAAAAGCAGACACGTTACGTAGTGTCTCTTGGAGATTGAGCTGTTCAAGAAACTAGATCAGTGCTAACTGGGTTCGCAGTTGGTTATGAATTCCCGAAGCAAATAACGTTCTTGTGAGTGAGACCAGGCAAAGATAGTATCTTCCTAATCAGCGAAAAGGTTTCCGTTTAGAACGCAAATCACCAGTAGTAGAACCAGTGCTAGTGGTTAACACTGGTAATAAATAAGAGAGGGCAAACCAGTTAGCCATAATTTCATATGCAATTGCACGTAATTTACCACTTCTATTAAGCAGCTCACCGAAACAATACGGCCGAATACTACAGTAGCCTCCAAACACTGATGCTGTTGTGTCAAAGTCGTAGGGTTACTTCCATGACCTATCGATTTCATCCAAACCACGACAGAATTCGCTAGGGTTTCGTGAAAATACTGCATGAATTAAATTAGGCCTCATTAAATTCAGCATATCCTAATATCCTTTAATTTAGGATGTCCTGGCGTTTACTTTATACTACACCCTTCAGTAAACGCTTCACCTAATGCTTCATGACACACCATGTCTCCTAGATGCTGGGGATTGCTTGGGAACAACAGTCCCAGGATGCCCACTGCAGACGAAGTTCAGAAACCAGCTTGCCAGTAAGTTTTGTAGATCGTGTCACATAACAGAAATCCTTAGTTTTAATTTTTTTCGCTGGAATTTTGAGTGGTTTTACAGTACAATGCACATGTTAGGTTGTTTCATAGCCGGGTGATTTCCTCAGTTGGTAATGGGCCTATGAAGGAAGGGTCCACTGTAACAAGCAGGGCTTGAGGGCTATTTCCACAACTAAACTAAGAGTGCGCGTGGGTTTTCACTTGCGAAATGATCACACTTAATATTGAGTCCTTTTATACTGGCCTCTTGTAGTCTTTTTTTGTCAAAGACCTAGACTGTATTGACAGTCATTCTTTTACAGTTGTCGTTCTTTTTGAATAGTATTTTCGGAAATGGTTATCCACCCAAGTTTGGGTGCCTTGGTTCGACAATTTTATTGTCCGACCGACCAGCTTGTGTGGATCGTTGTAGACCTGAACGTCGAAAGAATGACTCACCTTGGTTTGGCTAGCTGACTTACCGGGTGGAACACAACAAGAGATTATAATGCCGTGCACAATTAATGATTGAAAAACATTGTGGGTATTTCCTATTGATTATTATTTTATTTTTTATGAATCCAGCGGTCATCGAAACGGTCGTCGTGACCAGTAATGGATGAGCAGAGTATCTTGTATTTTTCTATAAGAGGTCCTTAAGATCTCAACAGAAGGCATTCATTGGCATATCATGAAAAGACATGGAAATACTGTTTTGCCTGACGGAAGCAACAATTTTTGTCACACTTTAAAACGCACGCAGTACTGATGCGTTCAGTTCATGACATGGTTTTGTTTGCTTTACCCGGCTAAAAATTTTTATATAATAGGAAAATCGCCTACTCTTCTCTGTATGGCAGGGTAATTGGATTGCTGATTACAAATAAACTGTGCCGATCCTAATCACTTCTACATCCTAGTGACGGACGATTAGGCAAAACACCTTGATTATTCAGACGGAGTGTAACAAGGTATTATTTAATTGAGTGAAATTAAGATGACCGTTCGAAAAACAGAGAAAATTCATTGGTTAATGGTTTGAACCTGAATTCACAAGAGGCTGCTGAACGGAGTAAGGGTGAACAAACATGAACACGGACGGACTAGGCCCATCCTTCCCATGACACTTGAATAGTTTTCTAAGAAGATTATTTCGTGTTTTAGGCATGTCTTCTTCACGCTCTTCAAAACGTCTTCAGTTCCCAGGTTCCATTTTGAAGGCTATTTTCGTCTTTACTTGGTAGTCCCAATCACTTTCAGGATGGTGGGGCTTTTAGGCTGCTGGGCCTAAAAGTAAAATATTACTCCACGTTCCGCCTCCAACTCTTCAAACACCACTCTGGCCCACACGGCCATGAAGTTGTATTCTAAATGCACAGGAAGTAAGGCATGACGTTCTGGTTCTTGGTAGATGCCTTTTCAGCAGCAAGTAAATTTTGGTTCTTGAAAGTAATTTGACCATATGAGATGACGTCCCGTCGGCCCTTGTCAGCCGAAGGCCGACCCCGGGGGTTGGAAAATTTGGGGGCTGGCACTTTTTAACCCGTCCTTCCTCAGGGGTGGTCAGCAGTATTCAGTGGATATGTAGTCCTGTGCCGATAAACTGCGGGACAACGTACACCTGTTTTACATTTATTGCGAATCATCAGCAGCGGTCAATTACGAGTCGCCTAAAAGATTCCAACCAGCGACCTTCCCGATAGCAGTTTAAGCATAGACGGCCCTGGCAAGAGTCAGCAGAGTCCCAGTTAGACAGCATGTAGATCCACTCAACTTCAAACCACAGAATCCATATTACTTGAAGGACACCTCGAGTGGCCACTTCTCGTCATTTGAATTATCCGACCGTCTGTCTTGTTCCTTTCAGCAGTTTGCAAATGTTTATTATCTGGAGGGACCGCCTTACTGTTCTGACACTCATGTTGCAGCGAATATCACGGACCGTTTTTTCATACGTTTTCCCATAGTACTAATACTCGCTACTCTTCGTCTTACTGCTCTTCATTGGACCTTCTGGTATGTTTTCCCCTTGGAAAAGTAAATTACAGCCCGTTTAGTCCACAGGTTCCCCCCAGCACTGAACTTTGACCACCGAGAGAGGTAACCGATTTTGATCGGTATGTATATGCGTATATATATCTATACGTATATATGCTTACAATAATGTTTGTTTAAGTAACAATGCGTTTTAACTGAATGCTCTTCAGGTCACTGGTGTTAACTCAGGCCTCGTTTTAATGCATCTTTCGAGGATGCGAGTCGCGAACTGGGGTCTAATAACCGAGCAGCATATTGTTTCGTTTTTGGCAGTCAGAAAACACTTGAGCCAAGCCGACCAGGTGAGTTTGTGAGTAAGTCTGTCGAAGTCTCTTCAGCGCACTCCTTCAGACATCAACTAAACACAAAATAAATCGAAAGCCACACAAATTTCGCAGTGGAACATCGTCGTTTATACACTCATACAATAATTTTGGAAGTGCAAGTAATCCTTGTATGACATTCTGCTACTGCCTAATGGGATGGACTACCTATGGTCACCACGTGATAGTCATTACAGAAATGTTAGAGTAACATTGCTGTGGTTAAATCAACGAAAGTTGAAAAATGTGAATAACAAAACCGCAGGATCGCTCAAGATATGTCCTTTAATAAAACTTGTTTTCAAAAGAATTCCGGTCATTTGAAACCCAAAACTAGTTCCGTTTTTTTAATGAATGGAAGATAAATCGGCTTATGCGTAACCACATCCGGTTTAGAACACTCCTTCGGTCATTTTTGGAGCTTGCCTTGTTGTGTACTTTGCTTGCTGATTGTTTCCACGTGCTCTTGAGGTGCGGGTCGAATGAGGTTTGTAATTTGACCACTTCCTGGTTTACCATTCAGCAGCAACGGGGCCACCGTTTAGGTTACGGACCTAAGCCATTGCGTTGTATTTTTCAAATACCCATCATCCCATTAACTCTCTGTAATGCTGGGTTCCGAATGTGTGCACACCAATATCAGTGACGAGTACAGCCAATTTATCGAGAGAAGACGCGTCGGAATTACGTCCGTACTGTCTGTCAGCCCGAACGTTGGACACACTATGAGAAATGGGGAATCTGGATCAGCCTGAAGCATGAACAAATGAAGAATAACGCCGGACTAAAACGATCCCGGTTAATCCTTTATTTATCAAGAACGCCAATTCCACTGACGAATACAAAAAGTTTCAGTTAGACCAAATTCCATGGAAGTATGGCGGAAAAAACGAATAGAGAGCTTGGCCTGTCAGTCAGTTGCGGAGTAGAGTACATTCTCACCAAGCGGAATGCACAGACTAGCAAGATTCATGGGCATAAAATATGCCGGTGCACAATCCTACATATGTGAACGATTACCATTCACGTGCGGTACAACAGTCATTTGGACATTTGGAGTGTTTCAGCAATACAGCACAATGGTGCACGTTTTTCAATTCAAACAAAATACCTATTTTGCAAACACCCTAACTGAAACCAAAAAATTGCCCAGTAGGTTTCGAGCGTCTGTGACGCTACCTGACTGGGAAGCCCTGACTGGCGGGCCAATCGATCGTCACAACCAGGACAGCTACTGGGTCGTCGTTCAATGGGTAGGGCACACAAATCACATCGCTCAGGCGTGAACACGTTCGCCTGTTCAGACGTGAAAATTTAGATGCGTCCAACATGCGTTGGTGCGCGCCTCGTATGTCAGATGTCCGGGGTTCAAATCTCTGCAAGGCGTTTGGATATGCTGATGAGCTCCAATAACAGCGAAACTCTAGTACAATGCCTCCCTTTGATGTGGACTCCCCGGACTAATTACGCCAGAACACGAGGACATCCGTTCAAACCCCACAACTGAATGGTGCTATACATATCCACCAGTTCCCACCTCAAGTCAACCGGGGTGATTTGGGACATACTAGCACGTATATTATAAAATTTCTGTGAAAATAACTTCGAAACAACCTAGATGTCTGCTCTTATACCGAAAACGAGGAGGATCGGTTCAAATGCCATCCACTGAGGTTCTCAGCTGAAAAAAAACGGAATACATGAGCAAAATATTGTACACCTGTCATGCCCATTTTCCACTTCGCTGATTTCACGATGTTGTTGAGAAAGCGTAGTATTGCCAGAGTAGGATCATCTAGACACTACTGAAATAGAATCCCTGACTGATATTCTTTTTGAGCGAAGTTAAAAAACTTTGATTATTTTTCATCTAATCTTTTGACCTTCTAGATGATCGTGTTTAGATCAGCCTTCATGTTTACATTTTTATTTAGGCCCACACTCTACTCCAAAGCTTTTCGTCCTGTACTCAATTTCTGTGATTTTTGAAAGACGCTTGCTTGCATTTTTCTTTCTCCCCACAACCTTTGGGGAGAGCAGATGGCCAGAAATCTGTGAGACAGCATATTTCAGTATCACACAATTGGGATTAGCTGGAAACTACCGTCGAAAACGATTATTGTGGATGCCACCTCTGACTGAGTAACTGAGTAACGTAGTATTTCAGCAAATCCAGCCTGAATCCCTGGAGCCGGTCAGAATGTCAGTATGACTGACGTTTTACCTGTTTCACTTTTCATCGAAGTGGCTTGCTGTCCTGCCGTGTTTGAACTATGGTAAATAAATTGAAGTGAGTTGACGATATTTACTGATGCCTACATTAGCTGGAACATAAATAGAGGCCATTAAAACAACGGAGGTTGTAGGAAAGCGTGCTGTATTTTCAGAAAGGTTTTGAACAGAACGTTTTTCCGTGAGTGTTGCGTGTACTCCCTACTGAAGGGCAGTTTTGATCTTAGAGCTCTAGAGCATACTGAAAACTTTATTTTTTACCTTTTTCCGCAAAAAATTTACCGTCGCCTTAGAAGGGGCGTTTGTTCATGCATATGGACAAGATGCCATCAGAGTTTGAGACCTTAGTTCAGAGATTTTATTTTCAGGGCAATCGGTGTTCGACAACTGTGCGTTTCATAGGATATCTGTTCGGTAAATCTAGATTTCTCTGAGCTTCAGTCAAAGTAACGACCGCCGTGGCAAAGCAAACTTCATAAACACCTGATGAAATGTATGAAGCAAATCTATCAAGTAAACATTTTCTGACAGAAACGCACCATTTCTTTGAGGAGTACCCCCAAAGATGTTATGTGTACCGATGGGTACTTAAATGTTGTTTTTGTCGAAGGGTCACCTATTTCATAGTTCACAGTTCCACAGCTGTATGGCGCAACATACGCACAGATGATAGAGTGCTGCAGCGACCCATTTATGGACAGAACGCACCCCAGCGTAAAACCGACGTTAAATCACCTTCCCAGGTCATTGGCAGCTGCAGCTGGTGAAAACAACTGAAAGTTCTTGGGTCATTAGTGGTAAGGCAAGTGAAGATGGTGCTCTGTGCCCAGGAAACCCTGAAAATGACTCTGAGGTTACCAGTTTTATTAAACGGGTCACGTTTTGCGCGGCCCTATTAAAACTGTCGTTATTAAACTTGTCGTTATTTCGCTAATTTAGAGTTTTACAGTTATGCGGCAGATAAAAATGCATATAATGGAATCGCTCTGTAAACGTTTTGTCCCCAACGTGTTATTCAAACTAAGGAGTGCGACGCATCGTTTTAAAGAGCTCCCGTCAAGCTAATCCATTCAATTCACTCTGTTAAAAACACAGGTGTGGTGTCTACACTTACGTGCTGCTGCAAATAAGGGAGGTTGCAATAATGAACCAAAGAAGAGAAAAACCAATGTGTAGTTTGCAGTGGACAAGGTTGCTGTAGGCCTTTAAGGGACAGGTTTACAAGAGTGCATGACCAAGCGTTGTTTCGAATCACTGCGCAAACATGGCATCAACGTTTATGTGCATACCAATGCTGAATGAACTGGGTTCGTTTTTAGGTGAATAGTGTCAATTAAACCACCCGCCCGGAAATCTGTGCGGGAATCAGCTTAACAAGATCGAATTTCTTCTGCACATACCTAAATCTCAATATGACATTAGTACACAACTTAATACTTGACCTTTTGACTTCCATCAGTAACCTTCACTTTTTGTCCCAAAAATGTACGACTGATTTCAACCTGTTTGTTTAACCGCGCAGGACATATACAACAGCGTACTAGCTCTAAAACCGGAATGGCTTTATAGTCTTCCGTGTGAATGGAATGTGCAAGTCTATTCCCCCGTAGCAGTACAATGCTGTCCGGTAATATGGCCTGACAGAAGACCAAAAATAACCCATGAATGCTCTGACGTCAAGCAAACCTCCACGAGATCCTACGGATTCTTAAGGATCGCACACTACAATACAGATAACAAGCCAGAAGACACTGGATGGAACAATGCGCCTCCATATAACCCTTTACCTTCCGGGTCCGCACTTACGAGTAAGCATTCCAGTTCAGAATTTCTACTAAAACCCCAAAAATGCCTTCGATATTTTGCAATATAATGTTCTTCTATCATGTAAATCAAAAAACAGGATTAGGAAATTTTATGATAAGAAGCTCAAAGCAAAAGAATCCTCAGCGCCAACAGAAATACTCTGTAACCTTCCGCACACGACACATCTGATTTCACACCAATTCCACTGTAACTGAAAAGAATTTTGATAGCCCATAAACCAGCTGCTACCCTGAGAAAGCTGATGTTGAGACCGATTGAGGCCCACGAAAAACAGTCATGTCTGAGACCAGCTAATCAGGCTGTAACAAATATAGTATGATACAGACTGGGGTGAATATTTCTACAAGTGTAACCAAACATGATGGAAATATTTAAAACACCGACCAATTCTTATTTTCACACCTAAAAATCACGAGGGTCACTAGCTTAAGCCAGATTGTGCTAGGTGGAAGTACAAGACAGTGGAGGGACCTCGTAGAAATATTGTACTCCTTAAAGAATTCCGTCCATTTGCGCCTCGAAATCGACCGTCTATGTAGGGCTACAAGGGAGACACTTCTAACGCAGTGGTAACACTGAGTCAGACTCGGCCATCAGAGCAGGGATAAAAGCAGGGGAGCCAGAAAGATGAAATCAAAAACCACCCGAAAGTCCGTCAACCAGGAAACAGATCAATCTGCAAGCCAATAGTGATGTTCATCCATGCGCCTCATGAGCAGTCAAGGTCGACCTGCGTGAGTAAACCCTATATCGATCCATACATGCGCACCGACCGCGAATTTCCAACCCCAAACAATTCTACTCACACTGAACTGATAGTGTCTGCTCAGTTGGTAATGACACGCTTGCAACCAAATTGCCAAATTCAGCGAACAAACCAACGGTCATTGTTGCCACCTGGGCTAATAATATTCTTTTCATCTGAAACGCCATGTTTTAGGAACAGCGTTTTTAAGTGCCTCCGTGCAGATGCTGGTTTTTCTAAAACTACAAAGCACTTTAAAGATTTCACATAGGGGGTTTCTCATTCGCAGACAGGTGTTTTGAGGGAAGGTTTGGTTACGTATTGAGACAACACTGCGAAGCTTTGTTTTGTCGAGGTGAAAAACATTAAACGTCGTATTAGCACCTAAAGTCAAAACAAGCGGATAACATCAGCCTTCTCAACAAGCACTTCTCACAAGCAAGTTTTACGACAACCTGGCCCAAAAGAGGTATTTCAATATGATATCAGGTAGTATGGCTATAATATCTGTTCCCAGTCTAGCCATTTGCTTGTGTTCCTCAGCCATGGTTTTCCGGTCGTACACAATAAGTCTGAATGCTAGATCCCCATCTCAGTTAAAAAATGGGTCGCCTTTTTTACTGCTTAATTTGTTCTCTTCTAAGAGGCGTCTATCAAATGCTACTGTCCGGTTCCCACAACATTTGTGCTTCCAGAGAACGATGTACTTTGCTCCTATACTACGGCCGTCCCCTTTCCTAGGATAATTTCTAACTATTTTAACCGCCGTTCGGCTACTATATAATTTAGTAGTTAAATGAAGCTTCGTTTTGTAAGATCATTAATGCAATTAAAACGTGCGTGACGTTGGTGGGAAACGAATACCTTGTGCTGACAATTTTGTGCCTGCTGCTGGGAACTAGGTGTTGATTGTGCACCAGTGCAAACAGTCTATATTCAGTTATATTTCAAGAGATGTGTTTAGCAGATAATACTGACGGAACTCGGAACAACCAATTCTGATAGACCATGAGTAAGAACTAGGAAAAAGCTGTGGCCTAAATTTTAACTATCATTCACAACGTGAAGAATACACCGAGTGTGTTCTCCAGCTAAAATGTTTCCAAAGTCTATGGAAACGGATGAGTTTACTGAATAGAATTTAACTGTGATCTTGATTTCACTGTCAAGTGAGTTTTTACAGTGACACTTAGTACAAACTATTAAAGATTTGTTTGAAAGTAATTCACTTCTGATGAATGCTGTGATGGTAAGGAGATCCTTTCAGTTGTAGGTACACACACCTTCCGAAAGAGTATAACATAACGTGGGCTTCCGCCGTTGCGGACCATCGGGAAGGAAAATAAATTTGATATACACCTCAGTGAACTACGTGAAAATTATCTGCTCTGACGATACACTGGGATGCAGCCCGAATTACACCGCTTGCGTGCCAATAACTCTAGGCTATCCGAGCAGGTTCATCAGCAGGAATACAGTTCCACGTTCTACTAAGTAAAGTGTAACGACATTCTTTGGGAATTCGACCTGAGTCAACACGCTGACATGCATAGTAACTCCTACATCTTTCAGCATTTTACCGGGCTTTCTTAGGTTGACGTACCAGTAAAATCTAGGCACCTATGGGTATATCCTCAGGGTAGTCCCTCTTTGAACCTTCGGCACCATTGTGGTCTTCTTTACAGCAACCGTAAAAAGTTGCAGACAAGAATTCAGCAAAGTGAAATGAGGACCCAATCTCCTTTGGCCTCAGGGTTTTCAAACATGGAACAGAGTGCAAATACAACTATAAAAAAGTTTATTCTAAACTGTGCGTTTTCAAGTGCCACGTACTGAATTTTCTCGGTCCATCTGTGTCAAAGGTGAAAATTGTTGTATTTTTCTGTTGTTTTTGCCAATTGAAATCAAGTATGAGCAGCCGCGAAAATTTTATCGCTACTGCCAAAAAATAATTACAATCTACAGCAGGAATACAACTTTCATGACCACCGTTTAACACGGTATTTTATTTTAGATGATGGATTACGGGCACGTTTCTTTGATGTCTATGCTCGCTTCCGCAAAATTCCAATGGACTGCTTTGTATGATAACAGATTAACCCAATAGACCATGCACCACCCAGATGTGAGAGTGACTACAGAATGAATCTTATTTCGCTTATTTTCATGTAATTCACAAATGCACCCAAGTGTCTATTTTCGTCCCACTATCTCAACAGAATTGTTTTGTTTCGCTTGTAACCCCTTGTTCATGCTTTACTGTTGAGTTATGTTAGGTGGTAAATCCGCCTGCGCTGATGTATGTTCTTTTGCGATAATGGCTTTTTGTGAATGTTCTAATCTCGTGTTCCCGACCAGCAATACCGTAGTGTATTCGCTTGCCCAGTTCCATATCTTGGAATGCATATTCAAGTAAACCTATATTCCAAAACTATAGGCAGGACATGTTTTCCTTTGTCATGACCCGGAATCTTATTTTCGACATATTACCCCCAAGAACCCACTTAAGTACATGAAGCTTATAAATATCACGATTTCTTGTTCTCTTTCTATCCTCTGCTGGACGCGCCGGCTACGAGCTTATAGTTATTCAGTGTAACACTAAAGTGGAATCAGAAAAACTGCAATAAGTTAACATCTACTCGCCCTCATCAGACACAAATAAAAAAAGTACGTACATTTAAAGTAGGGGCATACGGCAAAAATGAGAGTAGAATAACATTTCAGTTTGATAGCGAACTTAGAGACAATGAGAGTTGTCCGCGAAGGACTGGTCTTGATGTCTATATGTTGATTATTCCAGTACAACTGTGAAGTACACATTTCTGGCCACAGTTGTGAATGAACTGTCGAAGTTATATGACTGGACCCGTCCAACGGCGCTCGGTGTGGTGCATGGTCTTTCCTGTAGTTTTTCTACTGTGGGGTAACTGGGTTTTATCAGTTACGCATTCTGCATTGAAAAAGAGTAAGTTTATCTGATGGCATTTAGAAGACAAAAGTGAGAATTATTGAGTTCCAGGTTTTTAAATTACGGTTTTCGGAGACCTGGAGACAAGAGATTTCGAATAAGAATAAAGAATAGTTACCGTCCTACTGTGAGTTACCGGGGTTCAGTGTTCGTATTTTAAGCAGATTGTTTCGGATACAAGGGTGCTCATTTCAGGTCAGATGTGAGACACTCGTAAATAGGTCCTTCCAAACAACGGAAGCTGGTCGAACTGACGAACGATTTGCTACGGTCAGACTGGGGAAACAAAACCATAATGTCTTCCACTGCAACACAACAGAATGGCTAGATTACTCATCAACAAACATAGGGTGAAAAGTACATATGAAGTATGGACTTTTCAGAATATCAGTGCAGGTGTCTGCGGTGGAGCTACTGGATTGAGCCAAAAAAAATTTCACACAGAAACGCTTTAAATTTTTGTGAATTTTCCAGAGATTCTAATACTCAGGACGACCAATGTCTATATGCTTACGATTGAGCCTTTACTATTTAGGACAGATGTTCAAGGTTTTATGTGCCTATCTTGTGATGTTTTACTGCCGTAAAACCGTTAATTTTACCTGATTATATCTAAAACTTCAAAATGAAACTAAGATAAGTGAATGGGTAAGGGGTAAGGGTCTATCGCAGGTATTCTGGGGTGTTTACACCTCCAAACACTCAGACAACCTGAAGAGAACGAGACTTAAAACACTGTCCTGCAATTTCTCCAGCCAAGTGAGGGGGGTCACGTGAATCCAATCCTGGAAAGCGTACTACACTAACAACATCCCCTCTATTCTTAATCTCACGCAATTCTAGCAAGTCATACATTGTTCCCCTGCGGTTTGCAGCATTCTGGATGAGGTACAGAGAACAACACTGGTCTCAATTCGCGGTGATTCTGAATCCATAGCACATGGCCAAGCCACCGCAGTTGATGATGCTACGTGTTTTCTGAAGCTGAAGTATCTGACGTAAAACAAAATACCCGTTTCCTAACTAGATTGTTACGAATGTGTTGACTCCATCGTACACTAGCAACTCTTCAGAGGAATCATTGTTTAAAAGCCAGAAGACGGCTCGCATCATCTATCCGCAGGGGCTTTGCTACCCTCATATGCCTTTTTGACGCAGTACGTGACGCAGCTTAGCAAACGCGAGTTTTTCCTTTGAGATTCGTGCACTGAGTTCATCACTCACGCCCGTCGGAGCCAATACCACTACCGAGGTACACGAAGTTCTGTACAGCCTCAAGTGATCCTCCTTGAGTTGTAACGGGTGTGTTCAGAGACTTCACATTCGTAAGCGTGTCTTTGCACTTTGAACGTACGCCGCATATGTCAAAATATGGTATGACGGTTGTCAGTTCAACCAACACAGCTTGTGCTTGGCCTTCATCTTCAAAGATTAAGATGACGCCGTCTTCGTACTCCAGATCGGCAAGGTACCCAGAAACAACTATTGAAAAACCAGAGTTTTAAAGACCCTTTCGCATAGCTGAATATTTTAGCCGGTTATTTTTTCAAAGAGCTTCTCAGATGCCTTACGTGCGCCAAAATTTAGTTTTTGGAGATTGTCTACTAGGTGTGTCCACCAATCCGGCTTTTTATCATTCTACGTTCTACGGTCAAACGTCGCCAGCCAATGGATCTCTCCCACCAGAGGAGAAGAGAGACTTTTTGCACGCACCTCTACTTCTGTGGATGGTTTAAACGGTTGTTTGTGAAACATAACATAGGAGTCGTATACCCTGTGAGGAATGAACATTGTGTCCAAATATACTCTTTTGTTGCTGATTCCGTCAGCAGTTTTCATACTGGTGAGTCAAGATTCGTTTCAGTAGACAGCACACAATTGACAGTGACAGTGTTACTGCCATACATTTTTGTCTTTCAAACTTATTTTTATATGCTTTCCTCCTGAGAAATTTTAGAAAAATATCATCAAGACAGAGATGGATGCACATATGGAGCCTGAATCCAGGTAAAACGGTAGCCCACTGCCCCTTCCAATCAAAAGCCCGAATTATCGACTCACGGTTTTTGCATTTAAAGAAAGAGAACATTTTCTGGCAAGGATAGGCCTTCTTTTACCTTTAGCAAACACGGTTGGATGACTTTCATAAAGACCACTCTAAGAAAAGTACTTTTCTTGTATTTCTGACCACACTCTTCTAGCAAAACACTGTAGGCAAATTATCATTGGCTCGTTGTGGCACGCATGGTTCTCCGCTGTGAAAGTTCCGTGGTTTACCACCACGGTGGTTACACCAACCATTTTTCCGTGTTGGTACTACAACTCTTAAAACTGGGAAAACCACGGACTTACCCAGCATACGGTCAGTTCGACACAATTACAATATCACTGACCAGGAAGCTTTGTGAAGGAATCATGCGTGTTCAGAAGAACACAAATGAAGTCAAACCCTTTGGGTTAGGTGTCTTACATCTGTTGTGTCATACAATCTTGAACCTGCTGCGATATGGCTCTTCGGCCAGAGTAATATGTTCCTACCGGCTACTTAAGAGCTTGGGATAATCCAGATTCAGACTAGCAGTATGGCCGGTGGGGTACAAGTAAATTGTACTGCACCCAGAACGAAGCTGGATTTGGTGAAATGAGTGCAGTCCCATTGTCCCCTCTGGAGGAAGTAAACCATTACCAACTACATGTCATTCAGCATCCAGTACAGTGGTTACCACGTGCCTAAATGACATAAATTTCGATCCGGCAATCCGGCACGGAGGCTTCTTTCTAAGGATGCCGGTCACGGGTATTTCGATGCGCAATTCTCAGCTAAAATTTGAAATGTCTGGTAATTGCTGACCCACACTTTTCACTATAAATTCAAGAAAAATCATCGCTCAAGAATCGAATATTTAAATAATCTAGCGTAAATAGGGCAGGTAATTTTGGCTTTTTTAATGATTGTTTAAGCCAAATATAACAATGATAACATCGGTTTTGCAGTAAAATCTTGCAGGGATAAGAAAGCTAAACTAAATGTTCCTGTAGACCTTGCCGCGGCAGAACTGACACGCTGGCACTTCTCCACTTGTGTGAGGCTATTCAAGCAGTCCATGTGTCGGCAGTATTCGCGATGGCTGATGATGTTCCAAATCAACCTTCGTCTTTGGAACTTACTTTATACATCAAGTGTAGACAAGAACCGTCATTACGACTACCATTCTTTTGTCACTTTAGTCGAAACATTCAGGGTCGTTAACCTGTGCGGTGTCGCCTTTGCAATACTCAGACTTTACTTCGTTGGGAACACCAAAACAAAATTTCGAAGCCCGACATACTGTTCGCTGCATTCCTCTTAACCATCACGATACTATCATTTTCATTACATGGGATGATTCATTTGGAATCAAACTACAGTGAGACCAATTTATTTGTCACTCTGGATCAATTAGTAGCTCTAACGAACATACGTGTTAAGTGGTCTTGCGTTCAAGTGCCAAGAAAGGTCAACTCCTGCGAAAATCCGGTCTTCAGGGGACAGGTTTGTTTTGTTTGGACGCAAACATTATGATCCCTGTTCCTCACGATATCAGAATTTTACACTGAACTTACCACTAATCATTTCTGCTTACGGATATCATATTGTGCACACTATGAATGCATTACGTAAAAGCATCCATACAGTAACAACTAATATTACAACTAATGCAAAGCATATACTTTGGCTAGGCAAGTCCACCAATCAGACGGTAGTTCTTGTGACGGCTGGAAAAATGTGAAACAGGGAAGACTATAGTGATGTCCGGAATAGATGCTGCAAAACCACTTGTTTCGTCCTTCATAATATTCTTTATCCGTTTTGTCTACCTACGTCACGTGACTTTGATAAACTATCCAAGGCAGCCGTCAGTGTGACAGATGTGAACTTACTGCTCAGTCATGAGTCAGAGGTGTGTGAAGTTGTCCCCTCACTTTAAGTCATGACAAGTGGGGGACGGGGTTCAAGTCACTTTTGGACTTTTTGCTCCTGTGTCACATTTCTTTGAGCGACTGTAAGTCGTATTATAGAAACGGGACACATTCACTGTAGTAATTAGCATTTCCCATTAATCTGATCGACAACAGCTCCAGATTTATCGTTCTCGTGACCATTCTCAATTTTCACCCGGTGACGTAACCTGGAGTCCACTTCATTTTTCTGAGTATTAGGTCAGCTCTTAGGTTCCCGTATGACCCTCTTTCAGCAAAAGCCCGACCTCTCAGTCGGACGGTAAAACTGCACTCTCTAGCCACAAAATCTAACCTACAGTGTCCTATGAGTATAGTCTGCAATTTCTCACGGAATATAGCTCCTGCCAGGTTAAATGCCACTTTCCCCGGGGCCTCAGTATGCATGACTACTTTTGATGCACTGCAGGATATTAATTATAAGTTGGCTCTTATATCAGTCCATCTGATGAAATATTTCTTTTCTGGTTTTTAGAAGGACAGTTTGAATAGGACTTTTTGGCTCTCATATCAGTCCATCTGATGAAATATTTCTTTTCTGGTTTTTAGAAGGACAGTTTGAATAGGACTTTTGTATTTTCCACTGCTTCCTTCAGGTTAGTCAAGTTTCTTGTCAAGGAAGTGCCACTAAAAATTACAGCATCTCTCGAACAGTCATGAGCTAAAAGTTTTCTTCTTACTATCCAGACCAAGGTATTTCCGTGTGCTTAAAAATTAAAAGGTAAAGAGAACTTGTATCGGGAGTGTACAGTGCTTCAGCGGACTTAAGTTATACACATTCCGCGGATTATCGTCAACCCACGTTTCTACTTGTTCACCAAATCTTACACAATTGACCAAATGCGCTCATTTGAAAACCAAGTTGATGGTTATGGGAAACTCAACTTGATGACAACTTATGAAGTTCCTTCATCTATTTTTTCCAGACACGTTCAGCTGGCCGAACGGCGACAGTTTAATGCCATGTATATTAAGAATTCATATCAATCTACCTCCTTTTACAATCCGCTCTATAAACTCATCGTCACGGTATTGAAAAAACTGCTACGTATTGCTCGATTTATGTGACGTCACAACTTTGTCATCTATGTTTGGAATTATTCGGTTAGGTTCCTAACACCTTTCAGATGAAGGGGTAGAAACAACAGCCATCACTGTTGAAGTCAATAAGCCTGAAAACACCATAAGCGAGAGTCCGCCTGTTGCGTCCTTGTGACTCAAGTGATTATTACTACCCATACAAAGTGCCCACTATGATAAAGATCTGAAGAGAAAACCTCTACATAGTTGATTTGTACGTGAGAACAGAAAGTAACGGATAGTAACTCACGTCTTTCCTCATCAGATGATAGTTTAAGTGTCTGACCTACTATCTGAACGCTACCAAATGCTCACGCCATGCCACCCGACGAAGATAAGATAACGCAATTTCACCCCTGATTACCATTGTATGTTGAGACGGTTCCTCGAATACCGTAGCTTTTATGAAGAGCGGAGAAGTCCAAGCCAATCTTCTTCGGCATGGATAGGCAAATAAATGATCAAGAAACACCTTTCACAAAACCTGGATACCCCTATGCGAATTAATAAAAGACCTTATAAATACAGAAAAAGCAATCATCCTGTTGAAACAGGAAACCTCGTGGAGGTGGTGTGAGTGGTTCTGCTGCAACCTCAACATTGGGCTTATTCTAGTTAATTTTCGATCCACTAGACCTCCATTGAGACTGGCAAGCATCCTTCAATGTGGGAGTGCGCAAGCTTCCAATCGTGGGTAATTTATCCTTAAGCCTTCCGGCAGGTTCAACTGCCGCAAAAAATGGTTCAAAGTGCAGAATCGCCGAACCATTGCCCCCGATTTGTATCAAACCTCAGGACAAAGCAAACAGTTTTCAAATCTTTTTCGATCACACAGTAATCTGATTCGGTTTGGTTTGATGAATTTGACAAAATAGTCTACTTCTGTTCAGTTGTTCAGTCAAATTTACGGTCATGTCACATGCTGAAGCACTGATGAACTTGATGACCAATGTTGTGCCGCTTGCCAGTTACCCTAGCCGTTTCGAGATCTCCGGCGCCCTATCACAACTGCGTTCACCCTAATATGACCGCCGTATTCACGATCGCCCCTTCTATTCTGCCCGTGTGCTTACTACGACGTAGCTGACAGGCGACACAATTACAGGGTTAGGAGGAGACTGACGTTGGTTCCTACGAGGGTGCCGATATATACGCTGGACTAATGGGCTGCCAAATGAGGAGAAGTTCATACACTTCATCCAAACTGACAACGGTCTGACCTACCACTTGAATGGACTTTGAGATACTGATAATTTCTGTTTGGCTTCTCTATAACGGATTCAGGGCCGGGGATTGGGGATCAGGTTGTCGTGGTCTGAAGACATCAGTGTTGTCAAAATTGGGCCTAACTGACAAAATTTTTCTCTTGTCAGTAAAGCTGTTAGAAATTTAACATCGCCCACGGCGACCAGATTATTCGATGAGGAACTGCTATGATGTGAAGCAGCTGGAAGATATACTGAAGTAAACCGAAAAGTAGAACCCTGATTCCTCTCAGCCAAGTTAAAAAAATTCACCACTATTTTGCGATCACAAACAAAATAAAATGTTTCCAGAAAACTTGTAACCCCGGGATAGTTGCAAATGATTAGCTTTTTTCAAGAACCTCCGAAGTGATTTGATCCCGCTCTACTAGCTGACAAGTTGTGTAATTTGCCTGGAAGAACCAATATTCCACAAGGAAAAAATATGTGTTTTCAAACCAAGGCAGTAGTGTATTTTCTTCGGCCAGATAAAGTATCACTCTCTAGAAAACGCAAACGATTGGGAAAATATCACTACATTCTGGTTGTTTGTTTGTTTGCTGAGCTGGTCAGTTGAGATGGCATCATCAGTGCGTTGTAGGAAGCATTGTGGAGTGTAGCGACGGACCGGTGGCTTGCGAACAGTGTTGTTGAAATATCACGACGTGATCAGTTAGTATTTAAATTCTTTCAGACAAATGAAATTCAACAGCTGAAGGTCGTGATTTGGCAATGCAACCCACCGAAAAATATTAATCCTTCATATCTAAGACCAGTTTCAGTGTATATTTTGCCGTAATCCGTAATTGACTCATTAGAAGAAATAACGACAACCATGTCCATCGTTTGCAGATCCGATAGTCCTTGTTTCTAATTAAAACTCGATGAGGCGCTAATTAATGAATAAATTCATAATAAAGACAGATATGTATATTTCTCTCTTGATGAAGCAAAAAACACCTGCTTTTTACACTTTTGATCAATCATCCCAATTATATGCATAATGTTTCCAATTAGAATCAATTTTTGCGAAGATTCGGCATATTTACATTTTGAAACGAGCTATTGAAGGAGCTATTTTGTATAAATACAAGTAGCCGGCGCGTTCCGTAGTTTGCGGCTACGGACCTATACCGGCAGTCCGGTTTTTTCTTTAAAGTTGAGTGCAGGTCATCTGACTAGAAATGGGCAATCCGCGCAAACATAGCGCTACTTCCTCTCTCAGGGCATCTTAAGAAGCCGGTGGTCTGCCACCCGTAGCTGCTTTTTGAGGTATTTCGTTTTTATCCGGATCGTTGTGGCATCAAAAGTCTCCAGATAATCCTATTACGAACAAAGTATCCAACTCTCAGATTTTCAATAACTATGGAATACTGGAATATTTTCTTGATGGCCTGGTTACATCTTTTGAATTGTCTTCAACTTGTTTTGTCTTTTATTTTGCGCTTTTATTATTGACAATGTGGGCGCAACCTATTGTGCGCTTCGATGTTACCGAACTCCATAGTGTAACCTACTTATCCGTAGTATGGTACAACTTTCACAACCTCAATAGCCCCTTGCTCCTTCGGTGGGTCAGCCTGTCTTGAAATGCGTGCTTGAGATTAAACTATGTAGTGTTTGCACGCAGTTCCATGTTTGTGCAAGCTCAGTCCCCAGCTGCCGCGCATGCACACTGGTGCGGTTTTAATCAATAGACGAATTATAGATCACTTTTGTGCAAGTTCTCTATAGTTTCGTTGAAACCATTGGTTGCAATGGTATGTCAAATTTATTAAGGGATAATTATTATGCATAATTTAATCGAAACTTGGAAGGTAATTAATTGTCGCCATTGACCCGTTTCTCGACTGTAACCTAGTTGTAACTACGTAAATTGTGTCTATTTTTCTGAAAAATATCTTCATTCAGGTTTTTCTAGTTTGCATTGCAAAGCGCGACGTAATAAACGAAGTATATCTAGATACGCTGCATACAAACACAGTCATTCTGAATAGATTTATATAAATACGGATTCATTTATTCTAGTGTTAATTCCAGGACATTATAAAATAAATGCGAGCAATCAATTACAGTTTTCTTAATACAAGAAATATTTTAAACTTCCTAATAAGGGGTTCTTTTTTGTCGAAATAGCTTGGAAGAAAGTTTTCTCTCTCAAGAAATCGTCAGCACTGTACTTTTAACGAACTAAAATCTTCCATACGCTGGTCGGATACCCTATTATTCTCATATGAGTAGTGAGTATCTTCCACTCTAAAGAGAAGTTCTATGTGGTCCATCGGATGTCTTCCTTTTTGAGCAGTTCACCCGTAGTTTGCGGAAGTGAAGAGAGTTAGAATGGAATTTCACGAATCCTATGAGGGGTTCAGTTCCATAAACCTGTGCGTAGAATTTGAATAGGAACTTTTAGCTGCTCACCATCAAATTGAAATTTTTCTAGGTTTACTTGTCTATGCACCGTGTCTTACAACGCCTTCGTATTTCCTGATGACGTGGAAAAGTTTGATTGTGTGCTAGGCGACACTGGCAGTTCATAATGTATTTTAACCATAAAGTGTGAATATCTTCTGTATACAGTTTTGTGCAACCAATCAGAATTTTCATAATTTTTCAAACATATCGAGTCACACTAGTGAGAACCGCATTGCATATCTACGACATTCTGCAGTCACCGAAATGGTCACTTTTTGCCGGTTGGTAGAGGAGATTTCCATATTCGCCCCAGCCCACGATCCAATTTTTGTTCTTTACAGCTTGTCGGGTCCTGGTACGTGAGGAACTATGGTCTATCAAACATCCAGTTTGTCTATCTGAATAGCGACACCTCGTCAGTGGGACCTCTTACCTCAAACATGATCAACAAGGACACTATCCATATTACGCAGTTTCTCAAAGGCACAAAGTCCGCAGCACGGTCCGTCACAATGCTGAAGAGTCTCTTGTACTACCAAAACCGTCTTCGTTCAACGAACCAGGAATGCCTACGGTATGAACCCTTTCAATCAAACACATGCAACACAGAAGTACATCCAATGCAAAACCCAATACACATACATTTTGTTGCGGACCATAAACTATGGCCGCTGCTAAAATCCCATTTGTACCGTTGTGAACTGTCCTATTTGAAATGCTCTTTCTACAGTCTGGAAAACTATTATGTGAGTGGTAACCTTAAATGATAGATTTGTCTTCCTATTGTGTGACAGAGCATTCTGGATCTGAAGCAATAAGTGCAGTTTATCCGTGCTTGAGCCAGCATTTCATGAAGGCTGTATCCCAGGTCAACAAATAGCTCTCAAGGTTTCATTCTGCTGCAAACGATGGCTGCATAGTCAATGGCTTGTTTGTTGATACGAATGTAACACCGTAATAATTAGTTCGTTTCTCACACAAGCTGGAGTTCCATGATTATGTATCTTTCTGGTTCGCAGAGTCCGCCATCCAGAAATGACGGGCTTGTCTGGAAATGGAGTTCATTATGCTCTCCAAATTATTGAGACCTACTGACGAATATACTGCCACGTATTAATTTCTTTTCACCGTGGATGAGTGGCCGTTGACTCGTTCACAAAACCTGGCAATTCGTTTGTGGCGGCTTGCAAGCAAAAGCGCGCCGAACGGAACAACAGGCACATGATCTACAAACATTCAACGTACCCGAGCTACCAACATTCGGATATGTTACCAACACGTGTTTTTAGATAGAGTATTAACCGATGCTACGTGACAGAGTAGCCAGCACACTCAGGAGCGGACTACCTGAGCGCCAACGCCTTGGTTTTGAAGAATCGAGTACTTCCGTAATCATGCGTAAAAATGTGCTGTTGCTTCCCACGAAACCGTCTTCTCAACCTACTGCGCAATATATAACTCTTTTTCCAAGTTCCTCAGATGTCAGCACAACAATTTCATCCAAAGATCTTATCACATTGAGGCTTGTTATTTGGCACATCTGGAATATGACTTTATATTTCCAATACAACGCCGTTTTTTTCTGTTTTTTTTTTAAATTTCATGTCCTAGACTGGCAGACGTTTGCCTCAAGAGCGTATTGTGGTGACTCACGTGACCGTTCTGGACAGTTACCGCAATCCTTGGCACCGAAACATTTATAATTTAAGGCCAATGCGACTGTGACAGGTCAATAGTAGGATTTCAAAGGTGATATGCTAACCTAGCTACGAACTCGACGGAAGAGCACGTCGTAAAATGCCCATTGATTTTACGTCCAGTGCACAGTTTCCCATACTTTCGTCATACGGTTTCATTTCTGCACAAGCAATACCGCGACACTAATTAAAAAACCCAACAAATTTTGGCGAAAGATTCCGGAAATGAGGTAATTATCACTCACACTAACGTTTTTGGCAGACGTAGGTCTGTTTTGGCGTATTCTAAATAAACGGCGTGTTCCCTGTTGAACCAACTGAAAATTCTCCCGTTATCCGAAACGTTTGGTGAAAAGAAGTGCTGATACCGGAACGAAGCGTCAGTCGTTAAATTAGGGGAGAAGTCGTGCCACCCTTCAGAGGATAAAAATGCATCCATTGTGATTTGCTTCCCTGGGTACGGAGTCCGTTCGACGTAGCCCCTTGTACACTTTGTTTTCGCTTGTCTTCGCGTGCATGAGACGGGACACCACGTAAGTCATCCTATTTTCTAACTTACTTATTTTTTACAACTCGGCGCTCCTTTCAGGACTTTGCGGGAAGGATTCCGAACACACACCATTCGGGACCCACGGCAATGGCAAAGCTTTGGACTCCCTATATTCTACCCCACTGGCTCGAAAAAGTAAGCCTTTCTGCGTGTCGTTATCAGACTGATTTGTTTAAGATTCTTGGTTAAGGCAAACGGCGAAGCACCGCAGTCTAGGAAGGAGTTCGTGAATTAGTGTCCGAGATTCTGCTATCCCCTACGCACCTCGTCCGTTGACTCGACAGCCTACCGTCAGCTGATATGCAGTGGCAACGCTAGTGTGGATTTTAGAAAACTTGAAAAACCTTGGTGGAGTTACCGGATCCTGCGATTTGAAACTAAGGTCTAGCCACCTGTCCTCATGTACGGTATTCAACGTTGAATATACACCAGCACAAGTTCCGCCACCTGAGCAGCTTTTATGCACAGTGCTTGGTGCAGCCAGCTGGCCCAACCGATTACCAAACATGGAGGCTCTCCGACGGGCAAGTTTTGACGAAATGGAGATCACGAACATCGTCCTCTGCTTTTATCTACAAACGGAAGCTACTCCTATTCTTCCCCAGTAAATGTCAACCGCTTTGATCATTTTTGGAGCCATTGTAATTTCGCGGTCCAATTAAAGCGTAATGAGCAAAATTTTGACAAACATTTGGTGGCCAGTCAGCCTTTAACAGCTTTACTACCGGAACCCTTACAGAAGAAGTGACAACATCTGGACACGTTGGTTAAACGTTTGCAAGTTGGAAACATGGAGCTCGTGAACTGAGAAGCATAAACACAAAATAGGGCGGCGTGGAAAGGAATGATACGAACCGGAGTTTTCAAGTTCAGCAGTCGATGGCTTCGAGCCAGAGACCTGAAGCTTGCAAGAAGCAAGGGGCATAATCGATGCTGTTGAACCTGGGGAACAAACAGGTTGGATTTGCGGTTTCAGTGGTGGGCCTTATGCTGGGCACTTCCGGCAGGCTGACTATGGGTAAGCTCACAGTGATCCATCGAAGGACAGTGTAGGTTTACCAGACCCGCCTTAACTTTACGGTGTTACCTGATAGCTAGCCCTGTGACAGTCTTAGAACCAATTTCTTGCGTTTATCGTCCTACAGAGCAAACAAAATCAAATATGCAAATACGTTGTACATTTTGCTGCGATAAGTCTGTGATGGTACTGTTAGTGACTCAACGTATGGACCAAGTCAAATCGAACAATGCCAACCACAAAACTCCATGCGAGTGTAACCTAGATTTGGCTTATGGGTAGGGCAGTTTCTGACCAAATCCACCTGACGCGGACACTGGAAATTCAGTGGTTTTTTATATCAGAAATGGACTTGATTTTCTTTGATTTTCCTCAGGAAGCTCTAGTTAATCATATTCAGGTACATTGAGCGCATCTTGTGAATGATGCGGCCACCAAACAATAATTCCCAGCTGATGTGAATCTCAAACTGACTAAAAATTATAGGCTGCGGCTATTAGTTTTAAAGCTTCTCCCAACTGGTACCCTCCTGTCCTATGTCCTAAGGTGAAAACTAGGTACGGAGCCTCTAGTCCTTTGCACACGCGGCTCACTGCAGGCAGCACTTAGCATTTCCTGCTGTGTACTGGGATCTATGGGTCTACTCGGACAACGTAGTCTGAATGTAAACTGACGGCAGCCTACCACATGGAATGGCTGCGTTTTGGGATGTCTGGCACCTGAATAAATTGTTTTTGTCTGCCAAGGACTGAAACGTGGTAGTGGATAGCCGAGATTCAGTGTTTGCCATTTTTTGAGTTTACACGGGTTTACAGAGGTTACTCGATGCTTCTTGAATTTCATGAAGAGCGTCTGTTGCGTTCAGTATTTTATTGTAATCGGTCAGCTGTGATCGGCATGTTACCGCTATTCATCCAAAAGTTTGAATAACTTATCATGTCGTGGATATGAGTCAGCGTCTTGTCCTTCGATTTTAGGGCACCTTGTGTTGACTTGTGAGATGTCTTATTGGGGCCTTTGAAGAAGATGGTTTATTATGCATGTTGGTATATCAAATGTGGTTAGGTGGTGCGACGCCCAAGTGCTGCCTCTGTTCGTCAGTATTCCGCTTTGTGCTAGTACACTGTCCATCCAAAAGCTACCTTAGGCTACTTTTTCCTTCCAATTATTATACATTTTCCGGATACAGCAGAAGAACCTCCGTCTCTTCACAACGCACCTGTTGGATAGTTATTGTCCAGAAACATTTAAGTTGTATCTAGCTCAAATACTGCGTAGAAAATCATAGGAAATCGCATATATGGTGTGTAACATGAGCAACATATTATCTCAACTCACAATCTAAAGTCACATCACCAGGTGATTTGATGGTAAGGGAACAAACGTCAGAGAAATCTGTTCTATTTTATATGTGTTACGTTGTATTGAAAACTCCTGTCCGCGCATACTAACAATCTTTATCAGGTTGTCGAATATACCAGTCTAACAATGTATACTACTGATGAATTATTCGAGTAGCGTGTGGCCCGGTGTCTAAGCTCCGGCCCCGCATCTGATGCAAGGTGGATTTTACAACAAAGATTGTGGAACGGCTTTGAAGTGAGCGTCAATTATTGCTTACTACTCATAGAACGTGAAGGAAAATCTAACAGGACGCTTAAGTATATTCATTTGTCGAATACTAAATAGCTGAGGTATTTACTTTTCGTAAGCGCTTAGTACATGTTCGCTAATTAACGACATTTCCAGTGAACGATGCCTAACCTTTTAACGGTATAAGGCGACGGCCGGAAACTTTTTACCTGATTCCGGCGATCCATCATGGGTTTGTGCACAGAATACACAATTAGTTCCAGAAAGCAAACCCGAGCATCAATTTCGTGGACCAGCTGTCGAACGCTAGCTACCAAGTAGATATTCGATTTATATATGCAAACCGACTTCAAAACCCCCATAAGAAAGATCAAAAATTATTAGTGAAAGAAGACGGACGTGACAATTTTAAAATAGCATAAACGTACCACTCTTACCTTCACTCCGCCACTGAAGCCTCGAAAAATAGTGCATAAATATGGCTGAAGAGCCATATCGGGTGAAAATTGTCTAAGGCAGTTTACACAGTCCATGAAGACAGGATGTCTAGGTTAGGTTTCCAAAAGCTGACAAGCAAAAGTTGTCTGGTCCACTGTGTGGGACAAGCATGGAGGCCACAGTTTTTTTAACCATATTCTCCGACCAATTCAGCAGTCAACTCAGTTGAGTAGGGCCTACACAAGCAAACAACCCGCATGACTCAACAGAAAAATTATGTATAGTTGCTTTCATTTCCTTTATGTGAAAAGTTTGAGAGCCTCGGAATTCTGATCAAAAGTCTCTCTCAAAAATTATGTGGGAAACCCAAAGAAGTATGTTGTCTTCTGTTGGGCCACCGTACTTGAAACTTTCTGGGGAATTATGTCTTCCCGAGCTGCCTCGTCATTTTGCGCAGGCACAGTTTTCTGTTTAGTAGCTACCTTGACCTGTTAATTAATGAGTTTCAGAGATTTGTAAAGTCATTATTGCAGTCCACGAACAGCAATTTCTTCCCTTTAAATAGAATTCATCACACAAATGAAAGCCTAACCTCCATTCCGTTGATGCTCTATCCCGTGTGGTGTTGGATATTTGCACCTACGTGTTGATCTGCAAAAAACCAAAAGCCTGCTTCGATACCCATGGAACGAGTGAACAAGTAAACGTTTGTGTTACTTTTGGATATGGTCAAAATTTCGTGATGGATACTCCATCGACGATAATTGTGACCCCAGGGATGTCTCTGATGACAGTCATTTCACAAAGATGTGTATACTGGCATTTTTTATGCCGTTTTTTTTCTTTTCAGACTATTTTGATAGATTCTGACACTCTTTGGAATGAAAATATATACACTCTATGGAACCACTTTGATAGATTCAATTCGACACAGGTAAGCGCTGTGCAAGCCCACTCAGAGAACTGTCTGCCTCGTAAATTTTTAACAATAACCTCGGTTAAGTGATATTTTCGACTATTATCAAAACACCCATGGCTGGAAGTTGCAGGGAACAAAGATGACGGCCACTCGCCTTTGGATTAGATCTATGGCAATAGATTATAGGTTTTCTCATGGCGCTGAAATTGGGCCGGTCGCGAAATTTCGTCTACCGTACCATCAAATGCCTTTTGGGACCTCGTATACACAGGCATCATGGATTTCCAGATCATGGAACTCAGTTTGCCTATCATAATGTAGCAAGAAGTCAGACAACTGGACAAAGTTTTATTTGCGTACACGCTAGTTGTCACACATTGTCGTTTATATACCGTCTGGGTTCGAAGCCGTAACGCTAACCCTAGTTGTCAGATCGCTGCTTCCTTTCCCTTGATGAGCCTATGTTTCTAGAAAGGAGGTCGGGCGAAATTTTTCCGCATACCTGCAAGTTCTTCATGCCGATCACTCCCTTTCATGCCTTGCCAGAATGTTCTGTCTTGACCAGTTTTGCGCGTCTACATCGTTGCGCTTTCTCAGGTGCCTGGCGGCTTGTCCTCATTTCACGTCCCCAGAGCTTGTTTTCTTTACCTTCTGAGCGATTTTGGCTTCCTCGAATATTTAGCTACTACTCAGAAGCAGTGATAGGATTACTGTTGAACCCTAGTCTGTTTCTCACAACCTATTGCGCTGTGACTCTACAGTTTGTTTACCACCAGGCTCTCTCGTGAGCACGCATTTGCCGAAGTATGCGTAGCGATGGACAATGATATATATGGTTGGAGCTTTTAGTCGCCAACTAGAGACTTCAATAGCGGCTCGAAGTAAATGGAGCACCATTGGCTTACCGCAACAAAAGCAGCGGCACTTTGTTCTTCACCATGTTGGTTTGGTTTTGCCCGCTAAAAGTCCCTAAATGGTAAAGCGCACAGTAAACTCCGTTGAAATTTTCAATCAAACCATAGACATTAATCAAGCTCCATGTTTTAGATGTACAAGCCTTTCGCTGTGACAATATTCGAAAGACCTTTAGTGAGGTTTTAAATCGGCTTGATGAGTGCTCACTTGCTCACGAACTTGCAAAAACATTTTGCGAGCTATTCTCATACACCTACTAAGAGTGAACAGCTTATAAATAAATTTTATGTGAATAATATGTGAATCCTTCTTGACCGGATTGCCGTCATATGCTGACCTGTTCTCTCTGATTAACCTAAGACAGACGCGGACAAAAAAGCAGAATAACAGTTGTATCCAGTGATCCACAGGGGACTCACAACAGGTTTCCCAATCTTAGTTAGTCGGTTGAATATAACAATCCGGAAAATATTTGCTTTCAGCGGTTTTCTCTCATACAGCTCAGAAGTAGCTACGTTACAGAAATTTTATCGCAAAGGCGTCTGTCTTCTGATCATCAGCAAGCAGGAGAAACTGAATCACATAAAGTAAACTTTGTTCAGAACATGTGTTAATATATGTTTTTACGCTTTAAACTGCAACGAAGCCTAGTTCCATCAGACCGAAAATTATCAAATTTTAATCCACTCCCACCTTCCTGAAGACGCCTTGCTGAAAGACGTTTTATCTGTTTATTGGAATGGTCCGTGGATTCAACAAATGTTGACCGCAAGATCCAGTGTGATTACAGTTGATAATAAGCATTACTCTGTGTTATCATCCACAGATTTAGCACTGCTGTCGTCACGTCGCCCTTTCTGTCCGATGGCTGTGTTATACCGTTTCTAATAATGATGGGAGGAATGTTACTAAACCAAATACTTTATTGACGATTTAAGCGATACCAACACCCAGGAGCTCCTTTGAGCCTGAAAGCCCCCAATCCACGTGTTAAACCGGCCTGAAACTCAACCCTGGAACGTACAAATATAAATAATCAACGTCTTATTTTTAGTCTACAACTTTAGTTTTTGGTTTTATTTCAACCTATCAGAGTTTTATTCTTGTGACGTGAAACATATGCTCGAAAACGAAAAAAACGGTTCAGCTGTAACACCCTTTCAATGCCTAGCTGCCATGCCACCCGAGGGAAGCACGAGGGCTGGGATACTGCCAGGTCGCCCAAGCCTAGACAGGGGAAGTCGAGAGGCAGAGGTCGGGTTCGAACCACCGACCTTGCGGTCAGTAAATTCGCGCTCTAACCACTTGAGCCATCTCGCCCCCTGAGCCATCTCGCTCACTTTACTTGGGTTTACGGAACGTGTGTGTTTGCTTGTTTTAGTCGTAGGGCAGTATTCATACAAAATCGGGAACATGGTCTACGCATCAAGTGGCATGCGAACAATCTACAGCGATATCTCGCCACATACCAAGTCGCTCATTGAAAGTTAGCTTCAGCTTTGTTAAGGCGGACAATTTCTGCTTGGACATCGCGTGCGGCATACCGGTCAGCCATGCTCTCCAGACAATAACAACATTTCAGGTTACTGAGAGGGTGTCATCTCGTTTACATGTCGACTGTAACTGACTGCGTTTGACATACTGCACTAGCCTGTGGCCAACACGTCCAGCCTCATCAAGAGAAGGGTAGCTGGTGGAAATCATAAAATAGTGATTTTGTTCGCGCAATCCTGTGGCAATTAGGCTCCGGGTGCGACCAGAATGGAATGATGGAATGAGAAAACATGCAGGAATTGAAAGTTCAAACATCGACCTGTTTTTCAAGCACATGTCCATGATTCCTGTAAATCTGGAAGTTTTTAAATGGAAACAGTTAAGAACCTGAGTGAGAATGCAACAAGATCATCGGTGTTTAATTTTGGTGGCTAAAAGGGAGAACAAAACGGATTCCAATTCCCTAGACTGGTCACTGGACGACCGATGTAGACATAAGAGACACGTGACCAATCTTCCCCCACAATACAGAAGAAAGGCTTCGCGAGACTGAATCACTTAGGGTCGGTCACGCTCCCATTGTAAGGAAGTTTGTTTGTATGGTACTTTAAAAAATAATAATTGTTTGACGAAGGGACTTATTTTCCACAAGTTGCTCTAGAAAACCTTATCAGGAATCCATCCTTCAAGGTAGATTTTCATCCTAAAGTTAGTTGTTGTTCCCGGTAAAACCAAGTTAGTTTGCGAGGCTTTCGACAAATTTTGGGTAATGTGATGTGTTGAAGAAGCTCCAGAACTGGTATATCTATTAAAAGAAACACCGGTTAATTTGTCTCATGTTTCAATTTCACTGGGTTTGACCGTACACATCTTGCTTGGTTTCGTTGAAGTCATGTAAGCTAAATCTTAGAAACACGTTTGACGTTGCTTAGCCTTCAACTCTGCCTTACACTTTGCTTGCTTAGGCACCAAATTACACTTCCGTATTTCACCAAACGTGGTCATGAGCGCTAACTACTTGACATCTATCAGGGGTGAAATATCATATATGCTCATATATGTTTGCAGTATGATGCAGTTCCGAACACTGTTCAAAAACAAACTATGTCTGTCTTGGAGGCTTGCTGTTATGTCACGACAAAGATGCATAGGAATTTGACATCAAGATATTACGGTAGGTTGAGGGTAAATTGAGCAACGCAGGATTCCTTTGAGCTTACAATGAAAAAAATGGATTCCCTACATTCATCATGGTGGTTTGTCTTCCATTGTATCTACCAATCTGAAGAAAAGCTCGTAGAAAGACTCTTGGATTGATTGCCATACACGTGCACGTGCATATATGTAAAAGTTCTCAGCTCCAAAAACTCGTTACTTATGGCGACAGGCACAACTTATTGAGCGCGTTGATCTACCCAGCACATAGATTGTACTGAAATTTGTACCTCTTCTCGTAGAGATAGAGTGTGCAAATTAAAATAGACGCAGCTATTTTCCTACCCCTCTAAACGGAGATGACCAGAAGCTTCTTTTCAAAGACGTTTGACCAGAGTCTCATGTAGCTGTCACAAGGCGTCTTCTACAATAATTGGTACTACGTACCCCTTAATAAATGAAACCGTAATGTCCACCGCGTACACACGAGCTGAAGAGACGACCTCAGACGGGTGGTCAAAAGGTAGGGGCTAATGTACAGGCTATTTATGCCGCGCTGTATGAATAGTTGCACCAACATTTCTATAACTGGTGCTTTGTGTTGCGCAAGCTCAACTTAAAGTTTAGCCCAAATTGGGACACACGTACTACTAATCATATTTGGTAAAATCCGCCGCTATGATGAACTGGATATACCTTTTTGTAACATCATGTTTTTTAGATGATTGGAATAGCTTGGGAGCAACAGTCCGACGACTTGCATTGTAACAGAAGTTCGACAATGGTCATTCCGGTAAGTCTGACAGTTCCTGCAAACTAAGGTGTTAACGGTGCCAAACCTTGTTCTTAACAAACTCTTGCTGTTAGATTTATTTGACAGTAATAGCCAGCGGACGCAACAGCACACCTAGTGAATGTAGTACTAATGCGAACCACTTAAGTCACTATTTACTGCGACATAAATTTGCAATTAACTTGAATATACAGTACAGAATGAATCAAGTTTATGCAATATTAAACATTGAAGCTTGGCACTAAGTAGATTTTGACCAGAGGCTACATATTCTTATGGATATCTTCGGAACTGTGAGAACTTTTCTTCTGAAACGTTTCTATTGTGTTCACACAATTTCATCCTTATCAATGCTCAAGGGTGCAACTAAAGCAACGTTTATAACAGTACAAACGAATGTGGCTAAACCTAACCTTTAGAGAATCATACAGCAGGTATTATTTGTAAGAAGCGTTGGACCCAAATGTTCAGGTCTCCTTGAAATAGCGTGAAAACAACTGACTGGCCGACAATCTTGGTTACGACAGTTGATAAAAATTTGACGTTCACTAGATTAGTTTCAGCAGAGTTAAAAGTTGCGTTAGTCCAGTTCAGCTACAAACCAGGCAGGTCAAATGAAATCACTAGCTGTTAAAGATGCAGTTTTGAAGAACTGGGCATTATGATGTTGAATTCAGTTGCGCGAGCAGGTGTCAATTTATCTATTGTGTCCACTAGTTAACAGGCAACGGTCTGGTTTTTGTAGCTCCATCTAACGCAGAACTTAAAACTGATATTGTTCACTTGCAGGCAACCTATTTTGGTGAACTGTGTAAAATTTGTTTCGGAAAAACGCTGGATCTCAGGTTGTTGTCATGTAAACAGGTTTGCCGTGGTTGTACTACTTATTGGCCCCTTGATTATGTTATTGTTGAGGATAGAAGAGAACTTGATAAATGCCCCATATAGTCAACCCGACTGTAATCTATGCGCAAATATAGATTGTAACTATGACAGATTTACTGATAAAGAATTCTAAGGTTAGCTAGTACTTATCACTTAGACTGATAAAACTAGTTCATTACAAGTAGGTCCATTTTACTGTGATTTCAGGGAGCTCAGAACCCGCTTTCAAAGGATATTTGGCACGTCGTTGGCTCAGATTATCGAGTAAATTTGTTCTGATCAGAAGCAATTGTTTGCGGTTTCTTGTGCATAGTATGGCGAAGAAACTAAATCAGACGCAAGAAGCTAGACGAAAATTCAACTGATGTTGTCTGATGATATGATGATGTTGTGTTGACGATAATCAGGTCCACATGGGTCCCATCCTGAAAACTTTCCCGACCTGAAAGGAATGACTTTTCCATTGCGTTTTCTGTAAACCAGGAATTTCTTAACCTGAGAGTAAAATCCCAGTACATCTCGGCTGCGATAATTCCATGAGGCAGTTTGGGGGAACTAACCCTGTTTATTACAGCACGAAGGTTTCATGAAGCCATCTGAAACGTATGGGTGAATGCTTGATGCTGTTGTTTCACTGGTTAGAATGGAGTAAAGAACAAATTGTCTTGAATTGTGAACCACTCGGTGGATGAGCGTTGACAAACCAAATAGTATGACACAAAGAGCTGGCATTGAAGGTTTACCATTACACTATACGTCACTTCTAGGTGACCGCATGTGGCCTTTGGAGGCCTAAGTTAGGGAAACAAATTTGGAAATATCACCGGCTGGAGCGAGTGAGAACCTTACATTTTATGGTGTAAATACACTCGGCAGACAAAAAGGAGAAACCCATAGAATTTCTGCATTTGGATCCTTTTGTTACATTTACTGTTATCCCCGGGGAATAACGTATACATCGTAGCTTGTCGCTCGCTACTTTTTCTATGGGGCACGTTATCTGTTAGCTTACCTGACGTATTGGTTCATTTCTCAACGAAGAAGAAAATACTGATTTACGCACCGATATTATTTAAACAGGAGATTAAAACGAATTTAAGCTAATTCTTTCGTTTATCATATTCTCTTTAAACTAAGTATGCTGCGGGAGGCTGCCCAATGTAACAGTTGCTAATTCTTCGAAAAAGCACTAATCATAAGTACGCCTAAATGTCCTTGGCAGTTCAAGACCGGTCTTATCTTCCTTGGGGCACATAAGTTGGAGGCAACCAGCGCTACCCTCAAATTTATATCATATTTCAACCGAAATCTTGCGCAATTCCGGAAATATGCACTGATGGGTTGCTACCGAAGAGTATTTAGCATTCTTGAGTTGTAAACAAGTGCTTTTGGTTCGTAGTAATTGAGGCGTGAGGTACTGACCGGGAATTCTTTCATTCGCGTTCACCCACAGTTTCTTGACTGCCCTGCCCGGACTTAGGCAACCTGGTATTGTATTATCACGCGTGCTTTCCCTGTTTGCCTGGATACCAAGAAGATGCCGGTGCTATCGTGTGTACTTTATTTCACAATAAATGTTGTGTCGAATAACTGTTTACAGTAAAGCCTTGATTAGCAAATACACAAAAATAAATATGCAATTCAATATACGATGAAAACATGTGCATAACATTTGGCTGCGTAGCTGAAGGTAAGCGAAGTCACTCAAGAGGTATCGGCTATAAACCCTGGTTGATCTGGCAGGGCAGGAGCAAAACAGTCACGTGATGCTCCATTAAACACTGTATTTTTTATGGTTTTCATGATCTGGGTCATGCTTGTAGCGACGTTTCCTTTTTCTACTTATTTCGCGTGCTCCTGATGTTGTAGTATAGCAACAATAGCTGATGTGTGACTTATCCAAAACTTGACATCTTACAGTGGAGGGTTGCTCAACTTAGAACAGTTTGATCTTTTCCTTGCCAGTTTTTCCTTCGAGTTACCGCCCCTTTCAGTTCATAAGGGTTAAAATACGCGGACTGCGATGTTGGCGTGGTCAATGCATTAAAGCCCTGTGTTCTTGGTTTTCATGGGTCTCTTGAATGCATTAGTCAATGGACCGCAGGTTGGTCTAAGTCAATAAATTAATGAAGGGCTTAACCACCTGAGTTAAACTTTTTCACACATCCCTATTCGATGGAAGACAGCAACACTCACTTCACAGAATAAAGATTCTGTTTGCTCGACGGAGGCAGCCGGCTACCTAGTACACCAAAGATTTTCTAGAGCCCACTTGACCAGCAGGCTGGAAGTTTATCAAACTGATATAACGTTTCCTGGATAATACGGGGTTCAATGCATTCAGAATGGCGGTACTATAAGCTGAAATCTTGGTGGCAAAAGCGGCAGCGCAAACTTTGTCTGCTGCCAACGTTATCATATACATATATATATATATAGCAGAAATGCACATCAGAAAGATCAATGGAATTTAAGCCAGGGGATAAATGCAAAACAGCCTTTATCACATGAATCACACGCCCGAGCCTTTCAGGCCCTCTGTAGTATTTATCTAACTTTCCATCTCTCATGCACTTCAGTCCGAAGGTGTAAATGCTGGTCTTGTTCTGATGCATCTCTGGAGAATGCGTAATGTCAGATGGGACGCCATTAGCGAGCTTTTGGTCGTCGCTAGGTTGGAAAGGGACAAAATGTTGTATCAGAGCGACCAGGTCAGTTTCCGCGGAAGTCCGGTCATCTATCTCTTATTGTGTGTGTGCGGATGCTTATTTTATTGCTCAACAAATTTAGTGAGCATATCAGTGCTTAAAATAAATGATGGAATCTGGATAATTTTTGGTGAAATCCTTTAGATAAGATCATTTGAGAGATGAGTAGTATATTGGATAGAATGAATGCAACACGTTGCCTTTGTTCTTCACGCCAATCGACAGAGTGCAAACTGCTCATGGAATACAGGAGACGTTACAACTAGTTAGTCAACAGTAGCCATTTTAATTTCTGTTACAGCACACCTAAAGTTCTAGTGTATTTCTCAAAGACAGACCGCATCCGCCCTAGACTGTTTTATTACATATATTCCATCAGTTGAACTACCCGTGTAACGGTGGATACTACTGATGGGGTGTGCTAGTAGCCTGTGGTCTTTTTGAAGCCCCGCACCGCGTCCAGTGGGGTGTGAAGTTCATTAAGGAACTTGTGGAACTGATTTGCAGTGTTCATTTACAATTGTGTGATAGCCAGTGAATATCCATGAAAATCCAAGAAGATGCGTAAGAATGTTCAATTTTAAAAACGATGTTTACTTTCCTGTCCAATAATTTGTAACTGCCTAGTTGCTGTTTGCTGGTGAACGACGTCGTGGCGAAACGCTTTCCTCCTTAACCCCGTTGCAATTTACAACATCCTAAGTTATTTTCAAAGACGACCTTTTGCATGGCACGCAACATATTCAACGTAGATTAACAACCGTTAACTTTGGCTTCCCTTGGTAACATACACGTTCTCGGTTAGGTTAATTCTCTTATATCAAACCCCATAAAATTTATGTCGTTCATGTCCGTCGTCCATGATTACCTGCCACGAGGCCGAGTCTAAATCATTGATATTTGTTTAAACTCACAGAGTATCTATAAGGATATAATATCTCTGAAGCCGGAATGGTACTATCCCCTTGCATGTGAATGGAACGTGCAGCTTTATTCTCCCGTTGCTGTGCAATGCTGCCCGATTGTATGGCCTGACAGAAGACCCAAAGTAACCCATGAATGCTCTGATGTAAATCGAAGCACGGCAAGGTCCTACGGATACGCAAGAATTGTGCACTGTGATGGGAAACAGAAGCCGGAAGAATCTGTGTTGGAGAGTCCGGAATCACTCAGTCGTCTACCTTCAGGAAGACCTCTAACCAGTAAGTGAGACCGCTGTTCGACCTAAAGACATTTTGGAAGAATATCCACTTGCTTGTTCGGCGTGCAATATTCTTCTGACCTTTTGGGTTCATCTGAGTAAAAGAACCTAGTGGATTCTGTCCTCCGCACGCGGTTTCTGCTTCATTCGAACGTCCAGTTTTTCATGCGCATCATCGCGGTTTGCTTGAAAACCATTATTTTAAACCCACTGATAGGTTAATCAGATTTATTTAGAGTGGAAATTATCGGGTCACGTTAAGCATTGAGTGTCCGTTCTTTATGGAATTCCAAGAAATGTTTGACACGACAAACAATTTGGCAGTTTGCTGTGGTAAGTTCAAGACATCCAAACTTAATAAAAACCTTCCCTTTATATTTTAAATCAGCTTTCTTCAATGCTTTTTCAAAACTCAAGCCGTTCTCAAGATTCTGCTTCTCAAAGGATCCGACGGCTAATTCTTCTAATTCACACAATTTTCGCTGCGAGTTTGTTCAATCACCACCCCGACAAAACAGACTCATAAAACTTTTGATAGTGTAGGCGTGTAGCATTCTATTGTATTGTGCTTGATGAACCCCTACCATGCATCAGACGCGGAAGAAGCACACTGGGTCTACAAAAGCTTCGCAACAGAACTAATTTGGAACGTGTTCTACACTGACGTTCGCCTAGTTCTAGGTCAGAGTAAGCGAATTTGAATGGGACACTTTATACTCTTTTTAGGTTTATTACTCCCTTGTCCTGGTTTAAGATAGAGACATTTTGCAATCGCCGATTCGCTCAATGTTTTGCACGGGAAATAGAGTGAAAGTGTATTGCACCTCTAGCACACCCCTACCGTGTTATTGCGGTCAACGCCGGCCGCAGTAGCTGTCGAGCAATCCCCCATTGCTTTTGTAGTGGAATAGCCGTAGCCGTTATGTTCTTGGAATGGACATTGGACACTGCAGTTAGACATCGTAAGTGTTACGACTCAACGGACTGTTCCTTTGCTCGGCCTGGTAATGAGGTATTTAAATAAGAGGAAAGCAGATGTTCATTAGCGAATTAATTCGATTTTAACGAGTAACTCAAATAAATCCCTTGATTGTTCTGTTGTCCAATTGAGTATGCTACACAAGGGACTTCCCATGTTTTGTTCGGTACGCTATTCGATATACCCTATTTTTGCCGGCTCCGATATATTGGTGAACTGCCTAGTGAAGCATCTTGGCAAGGATGAGTATTTTACCAGTATTTTGACATCTCATCAAGGCGCCATGGTATGCCACCCAGACTAGCAGCAACAGCCAAATGTTGGGGGGGTTTGAATTTATCTAATAACCGGTCGGTTCCTGTTTATGAATGTTACCAGTTGTGTAGCTGTGGAATTTGTATGATCACTATGAGACCCGCATTCCTCAACGAATGACCTCAATCTCGACTGAATTCGATCGTAAACAAGTTGATGTACTGGGTCATTGTTACTTGCGTATTAGAGTAACAGGTGCTGCTATTGTGATAAACAGTTAGTTGAGGGTCACTAATGTACAAGACGTCAATTGTTACCACAGAGCTACAAGAATCCAAAGGTTTGATGGATATGGTAGCTCAATGTGTCGAGAGGACCTTCACGAACTTCCCAGTCCCCAGCAGTTGTAAGGATGGCTTCTTGAGGCATACCGCTGACTAATTTCCGAAGTGTTTGTGGAACTGATCTCTATATGCGTAGTCTGTGGAGAGCGCTGAGGCATGGACTACTCTGTGGCCCTTGAGGCGTGCTGCTCTTGTTCTGGAGGGCATCGGTGCCCCAAAGCTACGGGGTTCAGATGCTTGTTGTCTCGGTGCAAAGGCAACAGCACAATGTCCGGATGATCATCGCACCAATGGCGCTGCAGGCAGTATTCATAGTCAGGTATCAGGATCCGTTTATAGGCGTCTCCACTAGACGTACAGCTAGTAGAACGTCAGTCGAGCTATAACTATGAACACACACTTTTTCCCGTCCACTTTACTTTACTAAAAACAACCTACATTCGGAGGCAGTAAAGATGGCTTGCTCGTAATATGCTACTTTGTAGGGATATTATCGGACAAAAAAGACAACGTTACTTGCGACCACGCGCACAATTTTGCAGGCGTTAACCGCTGCTGCAGGTTGCTTGGTGTTAGAATAGTTTGTATGTACTCATGGCATTGCACAGTTTTTTAACGTGCCTCGTAAACATACTCAAATTTTTCCATTGTCTGGTAAAGTTTATGGATGGCCGAATAGATATGATTACATGCATCTGATTAGCAATGTGATGCTTTCAAACGCTGAAAGCTGATGTTCGAATGTGTCGTTGTGTATCGCGCGAAATGTTGGCTATATCATTGTACTTTTATAAAGGTTATGTCCAAGAAATCCCAAAGTTGACATTCAGCTTGTAGGGTTCATGGATAAGCTCAACCAAATGCAATTGTTCTTCCAGAATTCGGCGTCATTTTGTCATCATCAATACGTGCAACATATAGACTAGTCATGGCGACCTTAAATTTCAAATGACCCTGCAGTCATGACTTCACTCCTCGTAGAAACCACCGTGCAATGAAGGTTTAGTAAAGTCTAGGAAGAACAGCCACTTCGTTACTTAGCCTCTTTGATTTTTATACCGACTTGCATCAAGTCCAAGACTTGCTATCCAATTCCCCTAATGCTTCTGGCTTCACGAATAGTAGGTAGGAAAGGCGAACAGTCCACAAAGCGTTTTCTATCCTGATTAGGGCTCACCAAGCCTGTGCAGCACGATTGATCGGTGGTTTAGTGGGCCCCATTCGCTCACTAACCACTAGTGCGCTAAACTCGCCTAGGATCGAAAGTGTAGAAAAATTTGGGAAGTGACAGTTTACATGTGTTACTCTGGATAAATGTCCCCTGAAAATAAAATCGGAAAATCCCAAAGGATTTCCTAAACAGCGAGTTTTTTTGAAGTAACACAAAAATGTACCGTGTATGAGAATGGAAACAGCACTGACTGCGGCGTTTTGAATTCTCCGAGGTTGCTATACCCTTTTCTCTAGCTTCGTGACCTTTGATCTGCCGGCTAAGGCTGGTCAAATAAAACCAGAACTTCACAGATTTAAATTAGCGTATCATTTATGCTTATGACAAACACCTTGAGACAAACCGTTTGGCAGCAAACTGAAAGTTTTGGGTCAATGAGATAAGACATTCCCATTTTGATGTTCATCATTGGGGACTGATTGAGTTGTTTGAAGATTTAGGTAATTTTTCTTCGGTTAGGGTGGTTGTTTCCTCAAGGAAATTGCAACACAGATTGCCTCCTGGATACAAACTGTCTTCTAGATGTAGGTGTTTCATTTTGTGAAATTCACCCCCCCGAGCAGTAAGTAATGTTTTAAAAATTCTCCAACGAATTTCATCCCATGATCCAAACCAAGAGCTCATTCTGATTCATATTCGCCGCCGGAGTAATCGTGCTCGATGGCCACCTGGTACTGCCCTAAGCAGTGGAATCTTTTTGGCGAAGGATCGTTTCGCTGCTTTTAACTGATGACCTCTGACCAGGAATAAGAATGTAATTGACTACCCGGGTTCTTCTTTGATTAATACCCACCGTGCTTGTTAGATCTCAAAGAAGGCTGTTTAGAACGCCAAAAATAACAAATGATTGCACTCAAATTGTCCAGTTCCAAACAGACTTTATTTCAGATTCAAACCGAGAAATCGCTCTGATTCGCCAGTCAGGACCGAAAAGAAAGCCAGCACTGAAACATGTGGATTGATCACATAAGAGTAGAATAAATGAATGGCACCTGATTGCGATATTCACCAGTCGCCGGTTATATAGCCACACCAAGTGCAGTAAAAAAATGATAAGGCTTAGCCTAACACGGCTTTTGTTGTAATGAGGATGACTAGGTTAAAGCCATCGCTGACTTTCTTAAACAGTGAGTTGTTCAGCCATTAATGGACGGTTGTGGGTTACATCTAAATATTCGTGAGATGCGCACAGTCGTTAATTTCCAACAAGAAACACTGCTTCGAATAGTCAGTTGGTCTCAATTCCAGAGCGAATTCCTAGTCAAATTTCCCGTATATTAATGTATCAAAGTTTCATTTTGTTGATATAATAAAGCTGTACACCTTACTGGCGACGGGTTCAATGCCAATACAAACATTCAGCTGATTGTGATTATTGGGTGGTGCATAATATGACGAACTTGGATTCTATTAGCACAAGACAGTCGTCAAAGGCTTCCGGGCATTATGTTATTGGGCTATGTAAAGGGCTATGTATATGTAGAGGTAAATATAGCGACCAACAAAACACTGAGCGTGCAAAACATTGTATTTTTGTCAGCTAAGCCACCTTGGACTTACAAAGAGGAACATATTGGATGGCGTCGCAACCTTAACTAACTAACTGCTTTCCTTCATGCACTTTCAATGATGCCACTGATGATCCATCTTTGAAAACATGTGTCATATTTTCATAATTTGCCTTCTAATCATATGATTCTCTTTGTTTTCAGTTGAGGAGCTCCGCTCACGCTACTTTGATGTCTATGCTCGCTTTCAAAAGATTCCAATAAATTGCTTTGTATAAAAATCTGACTGTTATCGATTATTTGCTTTTACAAGCATGGAGAACCGCATCGCTAAAAGTGGAGAACGTTAAAGTCTTCAGTCACGTTTTCTGATGGTCGTAGAGGACGATTTTGTGTTTTCTTGGCTGTTTTTTAGCAGTTAACTTTTCAAAAGCAGCTTTTCGCTCAACAATGCCAGTCAGATAAGCACCATCGATCTCTTGGCCTACGACTGCATAGTTGCAACAAAACTGCAATTGGACCTAAAAGACCTTCCAAAGCTCGTGACTTCTGAGTTCACCAGCTAGGTTGCCCGATTCCTTAGTCACAAGGTGTGTATCAACAAATGGGCCATCATAACTATTGGTCTGTTATTTAGCAGGAAAGGTTTCTGAAAGTCAAGTTTTGAGTTACAATAGATGCATTTTGGAGGATAAAAAGAGCCAGTAACCTGGTATCGTGACCCACATTGGTCTTTGCAAGTGGCCAACTGTGCTGCAAATGCAAGGTCTTCCTAAAAGTTGGTTGATAGTGTGGACAGATTTCGGAATTTTGTCGGAACTTTCAACCCTTAGAGAACCAGTCTGTGTCAAAAAGCCGAGGAGCTATTCACAGAAAAAGCTGACATAAATATGCGAAGATTAATTTCTTTTTGATGTCTTCCGTCAAGTGGACGTCTGGCAGTCACATCACCATCAATATGATGCGACAATACCTGACGATACTAACTGCCATGAGAGAAGCAAGACTTCGTAAAGAGTGGATAATGTCTTAGTGTGGAGAATCCTTGTATCCTTGTGGAAGACGATCAAGAATAAGGTGCTCACATCTTTGAACATCATTAAATTAAGGACACCGGAACATCTTGTCAAAGTAAGGGGCTAACAGAATGATTGACCCAGCATCTTCTCCGTGGCTTATCCCACATGTGGGCAGCGCAAGACATTCTATTTGTAGTTGAACAGCCTGGCTAGGACGTGACAGTATGCACAACACTACAATCGGTTGCGTGCTGTGTTCTTTACGGTATCCAACCCGCTACAAAATGATTACGTGGGCCACATCTGGGAAGGTGCAAAGACCACAAAGAACTTTGTTTGACAGCGACAAGCTTCTGGGTGAAGGCAAAATATTCATCGCTCTTGACAGTATGTTCAACTGTGTGCGACCTGGATTCTCGGATAAATGCCTAGAAGGCAACGGCCAGCTTTTAATTCTTTCTATCACGCCTGAGGCAACTGCAAACACTATCAGAGCTGTAGCTCTTCTAAGAAAATGACTGGAATCTGTAGGCGCAGTATCTTTCTGGCCGCTGCTGAGTTGCAAATTAGGATCGTGCCAAAGGATTTTGTAGAATCAGAGAAAACATGTGTACCTTTTTTGCCAGCAATCCTGTTGCAGCTGACTTCTCTCTCGTAAGGTGAATAGCATGGCGCCGGTTGTCCAAACCACCATTGTAGTACACTGTGTAGACGAAGCGATGTACACCACAAAATGCATCCAACCAATTCAGTTTCGTAGAATGGCATGCCTTATCTTCTGCTTGTGACAAAGAAGTAAGACGTATGGCCAGTGTAGGTCAAAACAAATAAGTACATCTGTTTGCTTAATGATTTCCGGGGTGAAAAAGATTCAGTGCCGTGTGCCGTTAGAAACTCTCAGCCATTCTGATATCCAATTTTATCATGAGGAACCCTTAAACATTACCTCGTGGCAACCCGTAACGGAAATTGGCGGAAACAACATGAATGTCTAATTAATCTATTGCCACGAGCCATATTTCTGTAAACAAAAAATCTTAGAGATCAAATGTGTTTTCTTTAAAACAGCACTCGAATATACTTTTCATTGTTGTTCTCGTAGCTGTTGCTAAGTTTGGACGGTCGATTGCAACTACGTGGATAGTTTGGCAACTTTATCGGTCTTCCTGGGTAGCGGACCGGAGATTAATTTGTTCGTCATTGAAAGACCCGTAACAGCTGAGAATACTTATTAACAGAATCACTGTGTTATCGGTTTGCAGTTCAATAAGATGCAGGAGGAAAAGACTTTCTTCTAAAAATGCAATTATATCTGTAAACTCCGGGAGTAAATTAAAGATGCCAACTCCTGGGGCCAATTAACTTAAGGTCTTAAAGATTGGTTCGCATTAACTGAAACCGGGTAATATTCGTGCAAACTGAATATTCTGAGAGGTACCTGCTGTTCTACAGGCAGCTTTGCCTTTTTAGGTATGATGAATACATGTTTCGTTTGCGTCCGAAAATTTTAGTCTTCAGTTGTTTGTTATTTCAGAGCATTTTTACTTGACCATCAGAATGACAGCTCGTGAAATCATTCGTTAGCGAAGCGAGAAAGCTAGTTCAAGAGTATAATTCTGAAAACTATTGAAAGCTGATTAAGGAGCAAGGAATGTGTGTGTACAATGCCGCTTAATTACCGGTATTCCGTCGATCTTTTAAACTGGTTCGAAGCTCTCTGAGTTTCGTGAGATGCACACTGCTGATGATTCTAAACAAGGATTAAACACATTTGCACTGCATCGCGACATTTCAGATGGATTAGCTTCATTGACAGGACAAAAACTCCATTAAAAATGAACACACCTTTCACACCACAATTAGCCTTTTCAACCGCCTTTACGACTTTAACACGGAACGATAACTGTTTGGCTCAATAAAGCTATAAACGTAAAACTGATATTTGTTGGTAAAAATCTGTTGAAGCAAAGATTTCTACACCTGTTTTTTCTAATCTTTAGACGGTCGGGACTTGACTTTCCTATGTATAAACACTGGCTCTTTAATTTCTAGCTTAAGCGATGGAATTCAACTCTCCTAATTTAGACAGTGTCCGACTAAAAATAGGTGGCACAACTGCCCATTATGGTAGTATTTTTTGATGGAGGAATTTACGCCTTCATGTCTTACGATAGGGATACGTGTTTGCGTGACCAATAACCTAAAACCGTCCATTCAGCTAGCTTGCAGAGAGGCGGAGCAACAAATGGCAGGAAGCGACAGGCTGGCCATGAGACTATTGCGGCAAATTACAGGCTTACGTTTGTGAAGCTCCGTAAACTTGTTGGGTGTTTGGAATCCTTGTAGTGCTTAGTACCCAATGACTATTATACCATAATTATGTTCCAAACCGGATCAAGCATATACATAAGGTATAATAGGAAAATACAACGCATATCACGAAGGTTACATTTAATTTCGCGTTCATTCCGTAACCACCTGAAACTGGAAAGTTGGTGAAACACTCCGCCCTCCTTCACCCCCTCCCCCCAAAAAAAATCATTCTGATGATCAGGGAAACCCCTACTTTTGGCAGGAATTATGTAACAGATTTGACCAAACCGAATGTACACAAAACCATTTGGAGATTGCGGATATCCGTTTTCCCTAATTACTTAAGAAGTAATGAGTAACTCAATCGAAAAAACACTGATAATGCACAGTAGTTCTGACTTCTGCACCTGAACGTAGGCAATGGTATCATTTGCACACCCAAACTTGATGGATTCCCCGCCAAACCTAACAATACATGCATAGGAAAATGCCACCTAATGAGAGCGATAAAGCATGTAACCTAATTTACTCAACTCTTCCAATATTCTGATCGATCTGAACATTGATGCCACGCAAAATTCGTTGTGCGATGAAAACATTTTGCAGACTCACCGCCCCCTCAGGCTTGACAGCGGAATAAACTACAATGCGCTTTACGTCGTATATGTAAGTAGACGACAATTGGACCAATCAAGAGAGCAGAAACCGTTCCAGAGTAGTCCTAAAACTTCTGATCAAAATAGTCATCTGTAACTACATTCATGTGACCGGTTGCATTTTATAACCTGGAACAATGAGTGTATTTGAATTCAGTTTTCATATTGAAAGGATATCTGAAGAACTCATTCGCCAACACAGACGCCCTGAAAAGTGTGGGTGTACGGTCCACAAGTACAAGTACTCCTAGATAATTCAGTGATGAACAGCAGGCACCCCATTTTCCAATGCACACCGATTGCACAATCGTTCGCTTGAAAACATGCATTATTGTCTTTTCCCCATGAGAACGAGTCACGATCGATATAGCCTTGAGTCAACCAGGCCCTGCCACATCCTGGAAATATGGTATGAGAAGAAATGGTCATACTATTTAGACGTTTTCTGTGGTATAATAAATCGCGAGGACAAACCTCAAGAAAAGTTTAGGGTTCAACTATCTGCAAAATTTTGAGGTTCATGGAGCAATTATGTAAAATCGATACCCAGGTTTACCCTTAGGCAATTTCAGGCGTACATCCAGAGCTGGGTCCTCTGCCATTTTGGAACACCGCCGCCTTATCCAGTGGGATGTGCAGTCTATTTGCTTGAGGTGTACAAAAACATTATATTTTCAAGACTTTTTACGAGCAAACCTTTTGGGAAACTATGACAAATGGTTTTCCTTTTCAATCCGGTGAATAACGTTTGAGGGTGTCTACGCAGAGACAATATCTTGAACGTGAGCGAACCAAATCAGATCAACAGATGGCCAAAAGACTGCATTATCCATTGTATTAAAGAAACAATGACATAACAGCATCCCACCGTTGTACGTGTATATAACTTTGATGAAAAAGAGAGCAGCACGAACGGCCTACTGCGCATGCTTTTTAATGACCTAAGTCCTTGGTACTCTAACCATCCTCGCAGTAACTTGGTTTACAATGCGTTCTACCCAGTGTATTGTATATGGGTAATGAAGACTAATGTGAACCACTTCTAAGACGATACAGCATGAATGGTGTGGAAGTTCAAGCCATGCTAAGTCGGGCAAAGGACTCCATTGACAAATTTAAAAGCTTCATTTTTTTAGACTTCAAAGACATAATGTGAGATAAATCGGGCATAGATTATGTTGTCGTCTTGGATCCGTCATATATCTTGAAAATTTGAACGCTTTCGTTGTAAATTTCGGTTAAAACTAACGTCAACAAAAGTTGTTTGCATTGGTGATGTATTTTCTGGATCCAGTATTACTAGCTTGATTCAACCATCCTTCCCGTCCTTCTTAATATGTGCTTCATTGAAGGGTTTGGGATGCCTCAAGTGTCCCAAACTACCCAATTTTCCCTCAACTGACACGAAATTTTTACTCCAACCGACTGGTTGGACAAGCAAGCGCACGGCGCTGATCAACCTACCATCACGGGCTCTCTGCTGTTCACTACTCTGTGCAGTCTAGTCCAGTGATGGTCAGATCCGATCACTGTCTATCTCTCATGTGTGCAATCACAAGTGACAATACAGGTTTCGACCGCGGTGTTATGTGTGCATCACACCGTATGCAAATTTGAGAAACCACCCTTCAACCTTTTAAAATGTGACTGACGGCAAATTACAGTCTGATATGCGAATTCTCCAACCATTGTCTCACTTCACCTTATTTGCCACACGTGAAAATTCCCTCGACTTTGAAGACTATATTCTTCGTTGCAATGAAGGTATATATTTAACTGGTAAGTGGGTGACAGGAAAATTGGGTACAATCTATCTGCAAAGTATTCAGCATAGTAACGAGGGTCTGCATGGTAGGCTAAATCACGATTCAAAGGTGTACCATGTTGACACAAACAAAACAAATTTTCGATGAAAAGGACATATGAGCTTCCATCAAGGAACTATTAACAATCGTGCTTCAAATCCTCGCAAAGCTGAGTAACTCATTCAAATAACCTACTAAGATCGTCCGTCATTCAGAATTACAGACATTACATAATAGGTCGGGGTACCAATGACGGTATCTGGTTTCTGTCTGAGCTCCAGTAATCTAGTGGAAACATGTCTGAAACATGTGTGATGTCATTACCGTTTGCAACTAACATAGCTACACCTAAGCTATCTAGGAACTGTACTCTCCAACTACGTTTTGGGCGGAATTCATCTTCCGGTCAAATATATCGTTTGACCGAAAAAAGAAAGGCATATGGGTAGTAGAATATTTGGAAACAAGAGATCGATGTGGTTTGACATCCAAAATCATTAGAAACAAATGCAAGCCAAACAGCCCGAAGAGAATGGACATCGTCGCTCGGTAAATGAATGAACAATAAAGTACAGTGACCCAGTGAGTCGTGCTGGACCATGCTTATGCAACATGCAGTCTCTCCTGCCACGTTGGTCGATAGATACAACACTGACAAACACAGTTTCCTGGCCCTCGAGATTGGGGGTTAGATCAACTGTGGCAAACAGTTTCTTAAAACTGGAACTAATCCACTAGTCTTAAGGATATAAACGATGCAACATCGTCCGAGGCCAGAAGCAATTGAAATCTTACGCTGTTACTGGGGATCCTCAGGTAGGCGCATTCCCCAAGTTGCCGTCAAATTTATGCTTCTTGTGAGCCTTAATTGTAAGTACTGTGTTAACTACACACATTTTCAAACTCTTCTGAGCCTATTGGGGACTTAACTGGATAGCTGGGGAACTCTCTCTTATGATATTCTTCAACTGAATATGCTGCAAAGAAGGCTGCCTCATGCTTCAGTTGATACGATGTTCGAGATATCACAGTATATTTTCTTGACTTAATGCGCTACTTTAGTTTGTTCAGCCCATCGTTCCGTACGACAGCGCCGTGGGAGAATTAAGGTTCCAGTTTTTGTCTACAGCGCGCCCTCCTCGAACCAATTGAAAAACTCAACTGGAATAGACCGTGGTAACTTATCACATAACGATCTCTGTCAATCCTTAGGCGTATCAGTATTCGACGCCTAACCGAATCATGTGCCAGCGTGGCTTTTTGTTACTTGTGTGTTCCATCTGGCGGGAATAAAAGGTGCTGGAGTGTTCAAGTACCCTCACATATGATCCCACTTCACATGCCTGCTTCTGTAGCTCAGGACACATTTACGGTTCTTTTGTCAGGATTCTACATTTAATTGGTTGTTTTGAGTACCTTGTCGTTATCCCATCGCCTGTTGGTTTTGCAAGCGCACCTGTATTTCCATGTGCGTAACGTCGTTAACAATGAACCAAATAAGTTAAACGAATTGCCGTCATAAGTGACACGTTGTCTGCTAACCATTACCTTTCTCACACTTATTTTGTTTTTGTTTGTTCTTTGGGGTAAATCTTTCGCCTCACAATCCTTGTAGCCCTCTTCTTTTTAGCATTACCCTAGGAACCTCAGTTAGCGTTTGTTTCTCCTACTTACGAAGGACAACTTATTCCTCGGGTTAGTAACTGCTATAATCTCTTATAAATTGTTTTCCTTGAAAACTTCAATTCCCTAACTAGGGAGAGACGTTGCTGTCTCCTCATTAGAGCCTATTATGTATCGACAAACGCCTAATTACGTCATCTTCACTAAAAGATGTAGCATTTCTAAAGCCCTATCACTGGCAATGACAAATTTCTTCGTGCAAAAAACGCATACGTTCATCGCCGTATTTATTGTTATAGCCTTTATCACGTCCCTGTCCATAGGGGACTAAGGAGACTTGAGTAATACGCTGAAGCAATATAGGCCCTGTCTTTCCTGCCAGGCTCGCGTATTTTTGGCTCTGCAGTGAGCAGCAGAACACCCACACTACAGTCCAGTACAAAACACTTAGCGTCACACTTTGACACTTTCATATTTATTGGTACTTTTAATGTCCCTTTTTCATTCGGTAACAAACCAGGAGCCGCTTTAATGCTTGCGCGTCGTACCACATGAGCGGTCCCGACCTACATAGTCTGTTAGGACGCTTGACTAGCAAGTTTTTTTAAACTGACCGATGGGTTGTAGAAGGTATTGTGATTAGCTTTGGGAAATGTACTTCATTTGTATGCATTTCTTGCAAAATACGTTGCAAGGAATGCAGCCACCGATGGAATTTGGAGCTAGGCGCTATTTCAGTGGTAGAACGTGAGAAATAAGGTCATTTAACTATGTATTTGACACATTAGCGTGATAGAAGAATTGACAAAGACAAACTGAAATGAAAAACAAAACAAAACGTCCAAAAACCATTCTTATCAGGAAAAGCACTTGAGGAATACCAGTTTTATCCAGGAGCGTTCGTTTTTATGTTGTGATCTTAGGCTACGGTTCCTACTCTCTCTAGTTATTTAATAATTCCTCATGTAGCCAGGCGACACTCATTCTAACAGAGCAGTCGTCTTTAGGGTAACTTTTGAGGTCAAAACTCAGCATATGCAAAAATCTGACCTTTCCGTTGCCGTCGGCGACCACTTTTAAGGGTTTATATGCTCAATCCAACCGAAACGTCAGACCATTACATCTTATCCCACTATGCTGTGTGTTACTTTGAGAGTTTCACGTGGCGCTCAATCTTTTTAACACTCTCCGAGCGGAGCGTGGCCTGGAACTCCTAACAGAATGGTTATCTTATTGTGGATGAGCCGATCACCTCGCATAGGTTTTCGCAATCCACTACCACATAGTCGAATAACAGAGGGCAAGGGATATCCATTAGGTGAATTGGATTCTGAAGCACTTATAAAATAAACAGAATTATTATAATGTGTTTGAACACACCACATTTAGCAAAGTGAATCCACCTAGTCACCGTAACACTTTTGTCAGAAGGCTGCTGATACTTGCGGTTCAAAATGCGGCATTGCAAATTTATGTCGCTGTTCGTGAAGGCAAAATACTTCACAGGCGTGAGCATATATGACCGCGGCGACGAGTCAAAAAGACTGAATAACAAGACATGTTCAATGCGTGAGCGGGTGTCAGTTTCGTAAGTTGTCACTCATTTCAGGTTTCAATTGTATCTTAATTTAGTTAAGACCGGTGTAGTGACAGCCACATTGGGTGATTGAATATAGCCATGAAGGTCACCAGACCAAGCAGGTTACTGAACAAAAATTAATTTCCACGACTGTTATCAGGCCAAAACTACAAAATAATTAGTATGAAAATGTATTGCAGTCATATGCGTTCCGTATCAACTACGGACTTTTAGACCTAAATTTGATTACCACTTTTTTCTGAAAAAATAATAACGTCATTTGTCATAGTGGGGTGGTGACCCCAATGACCGTTGGCCAGCTAGAAACCGGAGTTCGTACTGATCTATTCACACCTGTAAATTTTGTAACCAAATTTCAACTAGCTCAGCGGTTGTAAAAATTTTGAATCCATCTTTTCGTGTTCAATTTCAAGTGCCAGAGCCAGATACAACCAAGGCGCTCAGTTTTTTTTCGGAGAAAGATAATCCCCGGTCACAGCTCAACGAAACGCGGTTGCGTTTCCTTATTACACATATTCGTTTTTTCCTACAAACAACATGCGAGTAGGTCAAGCAACTGCTTTTAATAAACTTGTTCGCCTGTCTTTTCGTTTCAGCCTGATACCCGGAGCGAAACTTAACCTCGGGTATATTTGAGTGGCTTGCCACCTAAGGTCAGTATTGCCTTCTGGAAGTCGTAGTATAAACCGGATACCTTTCAAACGGAAACTTAGGGTATGTTTGTTTCGTCTAAACAGGGTTATTTTCGGGTCTTTGTGGACCCCGAATTTCTCTCAGTCCATGATCTGTAAGTTTTCACGACTGTTCATGGCGCTGACCTGTTACACTGCGAGGACATGAGCAAAGTTTCCACAAAGTTCATACATCCTGTTTGGTGCTCTTACTTCAGACTTGATATCTGTCAACGTCGAAATGGACATCAACAATTTTAAATAGACTACTGTTTCTCCCAGGAGCAGATCTTTACGCTTGTGTTTTTTCGGCTCTAACATGTGTAGCTATAGCCTTGGATAGCAAAATAACAAATTTTCTTGTGTGCTATCAAATTGGCATGATTTTTTTCGACAAAGTAATAAGCTTCTCAGCATTTTTCAAAAATTCTGAGGTCACTTATTTAGTTTAAACATCTGAGGCACAGAAACTACTTTCCGCTGTAAGATTTGTCTAGTTTGAATGATCGTTTGCATTTTTCAGTGACAAATTGTTTGTGACCTGGGAAATTTCTTGCCTCGTGGGACCTTATATTAAACCGTTGGTGAACCACTTTATTCAAATGCTCACTCCTAAATTAAAGAGGACTCGGATGTTTCGTGTTTTTTTGCAACTGTGTAATTCATACCAACAATATTCTATACCGATTGATTCAACTTAGTTCATCGCGTGAGTGATCAAAATGTTATCACTGTCCGCTATTTACACAGATGTGTGTTGGAATAATTCAGCCATGAGAAGCCCAATAACACCGAGTTATTCCTTCCTTCTAACGGCTCATTGTAATTTACAACATTTTCGAAAATATTGAATAAAAAGAATAGAATGACACTGCGCCAGGAGCAACGTGCTGGTTTATTTTCACAGAACGCTAGAATGACACTGCCCCAGCAGCAACGTGCTGGTTTATTTTCACAGAACGTAAACCATAAACCTCATACCCTGTAACCCATAGTAATATGACGGACAACCGTAGCATTTATTCTCGGTTGTCCCTTCTTATTTTTCACATGGTCGCCAATGACGATTAGAGGGTTATAGAGTTGAAAAAATATTCTCTCACAAACTTAATTCAACCTGGATGGAACATAAATTTCCCCGTGAGTCTTCGTAAGTTGCTATGCTTTTCAATGCGCTTGATAACCCAGATATCGGGTGACATCAAGGAATATGTAACAACAGATTAGCTTGTAAGCTCAATCGGATATACCGTATTTCAGACGAAAAGACACTGATTTTGATTTCTTTACTTTTATCCCGTTGAAACTGATCCCCTGCATGGATGTTTGCTTTTTACCTGATATCGGTTATTGCACCACAAATAAAGAGACGCTGGTACTTTGTCAACAATTCAAGCAAAACACGGTGATTAAAGTATCCTGAATGTTTCGTCTTAGTGCCATCCAAATGACTTGGAGTATTATCTGGCTAGATCTACGTTCTTGCCGAATTAGGTCACAAGATTTGACGATGGCAGCCTAATGACCCGTATGGACTTATTGCGGTAATACAAAACCGGCTTTAGCAGCCAATAAAAAATAAGAGACTATCCTACGAAGGATGTGTTTGGCATAAGGTGCTATCGGTTTGGCGATGGCAAACTGCAGCTTTCGGTGGCTAGACTAAAGCCCAACTGTTCTGGCTTCTATTCCTCTGGGGTAGGGCATTCTGAAGACGTGGTATAAGTTAGCCCAGTTTGCGTATACTTCGTCGAGGTCACTGCAAGTCATGGTCTTTCCTGCAAACAACGTCTGGAACTATTCACCGAGATGAAGCGGAGTTAGGTTTAACAGCCACACACACTATGGATAACCAGCAGAGTTTCGTCGAATTTCCTCAAAGATGCGTAGAAGTCACTAGCTGGATGTGCATTTTGTTAAACAGTTATATGGCATCAAAATCCTGCCATATTTTTCTGGGATGCATTTGGAAATCCTGTACATTTTACTATCAGCTATTCACTTTGTTTTGAGAAACACCAAACAAGAGTACAATAAAACAGAATGGTAGAAATTAAAAAACAACTTACTTTAAAGCTGCCTACAGTCCGCTTTAAAAGTGAAACAACAGGATTATTGGAGGCTTTGATCATTGCCTACCTGGCAGGAAAGTGATGCTTTTGGTGTGTGTGCTAACTTTAAAGTAAAACACATTGACCATGCAAAACATCCATGAAAACGGGACTCCGATGGAAAAGCGGAGTGTTGCAAGCATATGATTATAATTACGTTATTCCACTTATTTAAAACAGTAGGGCATTTTCTAAGGTGAAAGTGTCTGATTCGCTTAACGCAGTAGAACTTTTGGGCTGAAAAATCTCTGTAAACTTTTAGAGCGCTATTTGAATACTTCGAGGTAAAAGACTTAAATTATGACTCGTGACATTCTCATTGAAACTGAAAAATTTGAGGCAAATATAAGCGTATCAACAGTTTCAAAAAACGTTCAACTTACCATCGCAGACCATGCCCCAGATCCCACAGTAAACTGTAGTAAGTAAAAGACAAAAAGTACCTGCTGCATCTACTAAGCTGCCCCGACTGAACAACTTAGAATCAACAAGCTTTCTAAACTTCTGGTGAAGCTCACTGTCCGTTAAAGCCTCGTCTGCAGCGCCAAACTTCTTTTAAAAAATTAATTCCCGATTCAGTCCAGTGCTTCACAAGCACTCCACTTCATGTATGATTTTGTAGATTCTAACGGCGTTCGCAAATCCTAGTGTCCAAAAATTTTAAAAAATTTTAAAAAAGTACCTACCTAACACAAACCGTTTTGGCTGCCCTAAAAACTTACCATCGTGTATACGTTGTTGGAAAACTCAAGATCGTGTGCTCGGTTGTTCTTTAACTCCTGATATCTGACATGTACTTCTACGTGACCTGCTACAAATAAGAGGACCCAGGCCTTAGTTGCGTGTGATTTTGACGAAACTCTGTTGCCAGTACACCACAGAATTGGTCACTTATTATTGTTTTGTAAGTTTCAATGTGACGATTTACTTCCACTGAGGCAAACTTTATAAGTATATGTTTCGTAAGCTTTTCGTCCTGATTCCAATACTGAGTGCAAACATCTGGCCCAACCTCAGTAAAAACAATCTTTTATGAATAAATGAATTTAGAACATCCCGATTCGTTTGGGCATACTCCAAAACCTACTAAGAAAGCATCTGTTTACTTGAGCGAAAGTGATTGTTTCGAGTGAAAATGCAACAGTGACGGTCTGGTTCATCCAGTAAAATTCAAATCCGTACTTTGCCAGGAGTAACATTAAACATGTTTGCAATGGTGAACAAATTTTTATCAACAGTCGGTTTGACGCAAGTTTTATACCTGACTGGAAAAACTTATAAAGACATGCTTACTAGACGAAAATAAATAAAGCCGTAGTGAACCTGGACTCGGCCCGTACCAAATGTACACGAATAATTCAAACGCCGAAAGCTATAGCTATGATCATCATGTAAAAACCCTTGTAAGTGTTTCCTTATGAAGTTGTTGTCTTCCGCTGTGAACAGTGCACAAAACAGCGTGTATTGTGTAAACATGATTCACTTACTGAAGGCGAACGGCGTATAGAAGCCGTACCCTGTTGTAGGGACAGAGACAGATATCAGCATTTTGGAAGCTTTCTCAAATAAGTGCCTAGTTGTATGTTCTTGCAACACTGGTGTTCGTCATTGATGTAATATTGGTACCGAAGATGAACACCAGTGCCTGTTAAATCTTGATCTAATTGAGCTACCTTTATTGAGCTGTCAACAACGTCTGTTTATCGAAAAAAATGGCCAATTGATAAACACATTGCACCATTTCGCATAATCCTGAGGCAGGTTTGCTTGTGTGAACCCTTGTCTTTATCACGCATTTTCAGCGTCCGTTACACTGCTACTTCAGTGGAAGTACAGCGGACTATGAAATGAAGAGGCGCAAGTGCCTCTCCTTACCATCCTGAGCAGTTTGAATACATCTTCCAAATTTGTTAAATTTGAAATAAGTTTACTGGATATTCAACAAGCTTTCATATCTAAAGATGGACACACAAGTGAGACGAGGCACTGGGCCCACAGTCCCAGTCGTCAGGTTCAATACAAGGGAAATATTCGGTGCCGTGCAGTCGTGCCTGACTAGTAACTATCATACAACGTAATTTGACAAAAGGACTACCAAAAAAATACTCAATATAATTTTGATATTTCCTCAGAGTGCAATAAATGGAAACTTTCGAGCTTTGTCTCATTTTATGTTCTAAATTCAGTGTTTTCACGCCCCCTGGGGCTGTTTTATTACTTTGGAAAACAAAATGGTTATTTAAAAAGCTAGATATCCGATTCGCAGTCAAAAAACCATTTTTCAGATGGACGAATGCAAACAGAGAAAATTCTGCGAGAGGAAAATTAAAAACGCCATAGAAATATACCGCTTGAGCGTTCTATGCTAGGAATTTATTACCTCATAGATGGAGTAGCAGTAATAAGTCAGTTACCTTAGGGAATTTACCCCAGAATGTCACGCTTCTGTTTGTAATAGTTGGTTCATAAATAGGAGAACGTTTTCTTATTTACTTTTTGATTCAATTTACCGATGGAAAAGCAACCACCAGTTGACAGATTATCAACCGAAGAAATTATCGAACAAAAAAGGGTGACACTGAGTCATTTATCCAAACGAATTTCCGAAAGTGTCTCGGCCACATTACTCCAAAATAACGTGAAAGTAATCAAAATTTCATGCAGTGTGTCCAAAGTGTATGCTCATAGTCCTTTTGATTATGCTGTGTGATGGCAGGCCAGCGCAAAACATCTTGAGATGCCAGTTTTATTCAAAGTACAAGTCATTTCATCTGGCACCCGTTAATCGTAAACGTGCGAAAAACACATGGGCAAAAAAGCTCTGTGAGTATACTAACGATAAAGTAACAAAGGAACGGCTTTATTTCAATGCTCTCAATTCGATTGGCAAGTACATTTGAAGTGAAACCAATCAGTGCAACAAAATTGTCAGATTTCAACCCCGTAGTGCGTCAGACTTTGAAAGTACAGTGTAGCCCATCCGGTCACAAATATTCGCGTGTTTGTTGTAGGAATTCGGGAGTGATAAGACATGTTAACATGACATGTTAACATAAGACATGTTAACATGTAAACATGATAAGAACATGTTTAACAACTCACTCAATACTGGGGATTGTAAATACATTCCTGCACTCACAGGCCCGGTTCACATCAGCTGAGTTTAGTTGTTTCCTTTGTAAACAGCATTATGTGAACAGTTTTGTTTCACAATCAAGGACCGCTCAGATATTTCGAGTTGAGAGCAATGAAAATTATCACTCGGTAGCTTTTCTAACCGAGGGGTTCTAGCACCATGCTGTTGGTTGTACATGTAGTTGCTTTTCTTAGCTTAAATGAAACGTATGAAACGGTATGCACCTAGAAGTGTGGTTATGCCGGTGACGCATCTAAGTTACATTCACCAGGGATTCGACCAAACGACCTCTGTGGACAACCTATGCCGGCTGAGTAAGCCATTTGCTCCAGGAGTAACTTACAGTGCACATCCGTGTTCGCAAGGATTAGGTACCCGTTATATAGTTTCGCTCCAGCAACAGATCAAACAAACATTGGTAACCATGTAGTCTGCTCATTGTGGGAACACATTTTGTGCACAGGTCTTATACACCCCATTCCAAGAAGAATGTACGTGGTTTATCAATCAACACGAGGCAAAGCTTAAAGAAATGTCTATGTTTATCTACACAGGGATTTCTAGTAGACATTCTTTTGTTCTCGCCCATCACTTGATCAGATGATGAGTATTTTCAAGAAAGCATACTTGTTCTTTACTTAAGGTTGGAAACTTCTTCACTGGTGGATAAGCGCTACTCAACATTTTCGGGACTGCCACACGATTCATAGTTTGATCGCACATCACTAGAATATCGTTCACTATGTACTTTGTTCAACCAATGGTATTAAGATGCCTATCCACAGATTTCTTGCCTAATATTTATGCAACACCACTGTGGCGTTCCGACAGGACACGTGAACATAGTCAAATCTCATATGTGACCCTGGTGGCGTACCCATTAAGGCAGTCGTATACTTCGTATTGGAGGTTAAAGGCCTTACGCTCCGCTTCATTATTTTTAACTGCTTAGGTTCAAATATTTTCTTTTCATTCTGACATTTCGTGACGTTTATGGTAACAATAGAATGAATCACGCACCTAAACATTTGTAAACTTCCGACTTGCAATGTTCTGTGAATGGGTAAACGGAATTGGTCAATTTAGTTCATATAGCAATACTTACCTGGTATATTTAATTGAGTTGATCATTGGTAACTAAACATGTTCATGCTTAGTGAAAAAATGAGACACCTTACATAAGTTGTGATGTTTACAAAAATTTACTTCCAAACGCATTGTTACAACCTTATATTCTAAAAGGAATTTTCCTAAAATTGATGGACATTGTTCTATAGGACAAAAACTGAAATTTTTTATGGCCTCTGCAGGTTATCATAGCTTACAAACGTTCACTAAACTCACTAAAGCATTTTTCTTTCGCAGACAATTCAGCCGAACCTTATAAAGTGTAAGAATTTTGTGTTGATGAACAAATATATATTGTAATTATACTCTGACACAGTGCGGTGGTTATTGTCGTGCCCTACAAGTTTAAACTCGTTTTCCATAAATAAAGTTTTTTTAGCGTAGCTTCCGTTTCCGATCCTGACTGTCTATTTACGCACTCCAGAAAAATCTCAGTGAAGATAGTTCTAGAGTAGATGTTTCTCTTGAATCTCTTCGTTATAATATTCTTCGAATTTCCACACCCTTGCTGTGTGGAAACATTTTATGGTTAATGATTTTCAGGAAATACTTTGGTCTCTGTTGAATTTCTAGCGCTCTTTTTTCACCACAGGTAAATGCTTATCATAATTCTTTCAGAAAGATTTGTGACCGCGTTCTAGACCCGAAAAGTTTCAAAATCTAATTTACGCCCATGCTGATTTGAATGGACGTAATGTGGTAAATATTCATCCTGTAGGATATTCAAGACAGAATATGTTATCTTTAAAATTTTTAAGAGGACACTGAAAAATCCAGAAAGCCCATCACGAGATTTCTGTTTCTTGGAATCTACAGTTAGTCTTACTCTCCCGATTTACACAAAAGCACGCTTGTCTTGAAATGAACTTTCAGTTTTAAGTTGACGGGAGACTCAGCTTAAATCCAACCAAATCTCTTGCTAATTTTAATATTTGTGATTGAAAAAATTGAACCTTTGATTGAACTTTTTCATTGGAAATAACTAGCTGAAAATTCTGCTTGATATTTTTTTTTATTTCTGCATTTTAAACACTATTTCTTCACCAAAGTGCATATCAAACTGTTTCTGAAACGTAAATATATTAAATACACAACCACTAGAATTCTCATTTTGCGACATGTCACATCGCTTTTATTACTCCGGATGTCATGCCGAAGTCGAAATTACCCCGCTTAGAAAAACTGGAGCTCTTTTTCGTTGATGCCCAGTGTTCTGTTAGGATGATGAGCCTATAAAGACATTTTTCATGTTTTTAGGCATCTCACGTATGCATGAACGATACTTGATGCCTATTCGTCTACCGACAATAAACAGCTTGTTCCCAGTTACAGAAATGCGTATACCTTACTATTTTTTCGACAACCTGGAGGCTCAATGGTCTTTGATGTGAGCAACCAGCAGCCAATTGCAGCAATGCCTAGGTCAATGAGCTATTTGCTCTCATGGCACTTAACCATCGATCTTCAATTTACGCCGAAGAATATCCTCTGTGCGGCTGCGCTGGAGATTAAAGTTAAATGTTCCTTACAGGATTTTTTTGTTCTCACAGATCAACATTCAATACTGAATAAGGAAGAGGTTACTTTGAGAATCAGTCAAACATAGGTTCATCCAATGATTCATAATTCTTTCACCTTTTATTTAACCGTGATCTCGTTCCTGACAATGGTAAAGTAGAAGTAACTGCCATTCAATAGCGCTTATTTCCTATGTACACGACCTATGATCAAGACCTGCTTACGAGAGGGATCTTTTCAAACTGTTCCGATCCCACAGCCCACCAAAACTTTCATATGTTGAATGATCCTTGTTCATTTGCCTCAAAATATCATGGTTACATTCAGACAGGCCTAATTCGAAGTCTTTGCATCAAACACTTTATAAAAAACAAGAATAAGGAAACTGCTTTGCTGTTAAACACAGCAACCCTCATTTATCCCTCAAAAGTTAGGACGAACAAATAGTCCGAGCATGTGAAGACAGAAGACGTAATTTGAAACTCACTGGAAAGGCTCGAAAGGTAACCTATCAAGTAGAAAACAACGAAGAACTTGCGCACAACCATTGCCTCTAAATAAGACACTGAATGACGACACTTCGTTCACCCATCTCCTTTATTTTGGTTAATTTTCATTTCCAAAGGACGTTGATTGGTCGACGCCAAATCTGCATTTGCTTGACATGGCTCACCAAAATTCTGTGGTTGCAATATTCAACCGAGCTATAGAATCAACTCATCAAAATTCCACCCACTGAAAATTTTTTTTGAATTATGAGGGCTACACGCATACAGAATAAGCATAATCCTTTGTTCTTTGTCACCTGAAAAAGTATGATATTTTCTCTAAATGCAAATGTATTTAAGGCGCAATTTTCGTCCTTTAGTGGTACTGTAGCTCACAGTAACTCAGAAGAACACGTAAGTACTAACACGGGTGTATTGTGTGCACGCGGCTAACGTGGTCCGCTTTCGTGGCGGGTCAGCAAACAACTGAGTACATATCCAGTCAACCCACAGCGCTCACGCAAGCCAATCAATCGGACACGCAGCCAATCAGCCACTCAAGTCACACGCCAGATCGATCGTGGAACGACGAAGGGACATGCACGCGCGCAAACTCTCTGAAACACCGAAGCAGCTACTACAAGTGGGAAGTAAATTTTGAATTAGAATTCAGAAATTTAGAAATTTAGAAATTCTAAAAGTTGGAAATTTAGCAATTAGAATTAGAATTTTAGATTAGTCTTGTTCACTTTTGCAGTATGTAGTAGAAAATTTACAATTCGAGTGGATTATGGCTAAGATAACCAAACAAACTCGAGGCGCTTAAGTTCCTTTTAGCTCCCATATCTCCAAGATACAATGAGTCATGAGCAAAATTCAGTGCAGTTCCCAAGAAAACACGTCAGTCGCACTTTAAAAATACAGTAAAGTGACTGCTTACTGATACTCTTGTTAATTCGAATTTCGTGTTCATGAAGACCGCCAGTCCCAACATCCAGGTTATCCTTGCCAATATCTAGGAGAATAACTACATACAGCGCCAAATAAATAGCTGTTCCGTTTTTCAATTGTTAATTTTCAATCGCTTCTCCTATCAGATGGCCGTTTTAAAATTGAATTTCAGTTTGAAATGTTTTGTTAATCCCTATACGGACCCACTAAAAAATGACATGTTTCGAAGTTTGTCTTCAGTTTTACTAGTGGTACTATGTCTATACATGGTGAAAGTAAAATCACCAAGGACGACTGTTATCTTGCGGGCTAGGTCACTTTGTCAGAGCACGCTGTGAATAGATCTGGTAAAGTCCCATCACACGTCGCAGGTACAAAACGGCGAAATGAAAGGCTCGTTTGTGGAACGCAATTTCGACAATATTCAGCCGCAAAATGTGTAAAACAGTGCGAGGTAAACAGAAAAGTGCACTGTTATTCATTTACTTAGGTCTAAAGAAACATACCTAGTACAAACGAGAGTGAGAATTAGATCATTCTGAACGCAGTGGTTCCAAAAGACATTAATGTCGTTCTTACACTGGATCTTCTGACACCTACTGGGCAGCGCCGATTATTACTTGAAATTCGGCCGGCCAAAAATTGAGTCTAACGGTCTGTTTTTGAGGCTATCCATTCTTCTAAGTTTTTTTTCGTCTAGCCGCACATGTGCCACCAGCATAAACTGGTTATTGATTGGTTCTTGGAAATGCAGACGGCGCAGCTTGTTATCCGGCCAGGAAAATAATGGATAAGGCCATGATTTCCGTTGCCCACAGTGGCGGAGAATCAGTTGACGTACGTGCTAGACGCCTTGACAATCCCACCACAATGAAGAATACTTCTCAGCGCTATCCTGGAAGTTCCCAATCCAGCAGGTGTGGATTACCGAAGAAGGAGCCCACAAGCTTCTGATGTATCTACTAGACTAGCGAACATGCCTGATAAACAGTTTATGAGTCCAATTAGTGTAAAACAGGTAACCTTTCGTAGATGGTCAAGCTTTTTCCAATAGTCACAGTGGCCGGGGTTAGATGCCATCTTCCTCTTCCGGCCTGCAAAAACCCAGAATACTGAGACCGGTTCCCCTCATTCCGGTTTTGTCTTAGGTGACATTACTAAATTTTGCATATTCTTACGGCCGTCAGGCCCCAGGTCCGATTGGCGAATCCTTGGTGTGCTTCGCAGCCTGTGTCACCGCCCAATGGCCCAAAATCACAGTTGAAGTTCAAAAATGTCATATCTTTAACCGACTTTCCGATAGGGAAAGCCTGTGGGCTCTCAAATGAGATCCGACCATGTCGTCATCTCGCCGGTTTGCGGCTGCCTGTTGTTCCGACTCAGACAGACGGACCCCATGACATGGTTCGCTTGAAATTCTTTACAGCTTTTACCCGTAGTGTTGAATCGATCTCTCATGAAGATCCATCAGTTTGACTTCGTTTTAATCTAGTGTAGACAAGTGGTACAAACTTAGCTCCTTCCTGTGAACCATCCTACGCATTTGTCTGCCTTTTGTCTCCCTTTCTTCCCCGTGTATGACACAAACGTCATCGAGTCCAAACGCAAAGTGATCTTCGTCAGTCTCTCTACTTGTGGCCAAGCCTGATTGTGGCGCATCCGCTTTGGTTATTGAAAACTTAGAAATAACTATACCTCTCACAGCGACGACCATTACTGGTCGTTGCTTCCGCCTAATTTTGTCACGTCGGATACTACGCATCAAACCGGACGGCCCATGGCGTTTTAAAGGATTTTTAGGTACTTCTAATCACCGTTCAACCTGCTTGATCCTTCTTTGATAAATAACTGCGAGGCGCAATTTTTCGTCTCAACCGGCGCAATGTACTGTGCACACTGATGCAAACCGCGCATCTTCTTGGACCTCAGACGAGTAGAAAATTCTCCACAAGATCGAAACTTCATTTTTTCGTCATCAACTAAACTCTCAGCACTGTTTCCTATCATAAGCCGCATGGTTACTAGTTCCATCCTCAGAAGCCTTGGCACCAGATGATTCTGAGTTTATGGAACTTTCTGCTTTTATAGAAATTGCCGGACGTTAATTCTTGGAGAAGCCAAGCAGCGTTATTCTCTGGGCTCGGCGCTATTGCTCAGGATAATAGATGGTTGAAAGGCATTTTTCGCCATCAGCTTCTAGAAGCCGGAGATTTTCGTCCGCGCAACTCCCTTGAGACAGCACCAAGCGACTGCAGAATCTCGGATTTTTCCACTCGGCTTGGCCGTTTACCAACACCAACACGATTTATGATCATAAAAGTATTGTCTTAATTATAATTGGTGTGAGCAGAATCCATCGTGAACAATTTTATCAGAATATCCAAGCAGCACAACGAGGAACTTGCCCGGCTCCCAGACGTAACGGAAGCATTAAACCAGTTGTCAGCTAACGGTAACCGTCAAAAGGTAAGTAGGACGGCCGGCCTTCAGCAGTACTTCAGACGGTAATAGAGAGGTTGAAGAGGCGGTAACAGCGGAGGAATTGTCCACAAAGAAAGTGAAATAGGGGTAGTCTATTTGGACGCCGCCTGTACGGTATTAGTTCAAATAGGCGGTTAAATCGATGAAAGCCATATAAGTGCCGGCTTTGTACGTCTATGCACATTAACTCGAAGCAGGTTACGTTCAAGGTGTCTTTTATCGTCGGGGAAGTAGTGCAAGTTATTGTCGACAGCATCTAAAAACCTCGCTGATACACCCTTTTTCGTTCGTGCCATTCAGTTGAACGGCAGCCACTAAACGACATAAACAAAGCCGACCCGGGAAACTTGCTTGAAAGCCTCGATCCTGTGCATCAATCCGTGAATCCGTGAATCCGTAAAATCGGCCAAACAAAGCAAACCTCCGAGCTGGAGAACAAAAGTTGTACAAGTTGTCGTTAAGAGTGATTTTAGTGCAAGCTGTTGGATCACATTAATATACTCGAGAGAATAATACCGTTGATAGTGTGGTGTTTTGTATCTGCATTATAACATTACTTATTTTAGCAGTTGCATAAAGATTTTTGTTTGAATACGAAAAAATACAAAAACGCGCGCTTGGACAAATTTCACACAATACAAACCTGGTTACGTGCTTCGACTCCCTCTTCTGGTTCGCTCGCGCTTACAGCGGTCATTCGCGCGTTTCATGTGCTAATTCTGGTATCAAAACATTTCGGCCTATTATATGTGAGAACTGTCCACCAGAAGACCCCTGGTCAACCAGGATCGGATTATTATTTATTCTCTGACCAGGGCCAAAGACAAACCATTTTAAAGAGAACAATTGTTAGTAAGTCTGTTTCATCTGGCCTCAATATTATTGTATACTCATTGTAGCGTTATTATTTTTATTTCTTTGCCACACACTCCTGGTAAAATAGTTTTTGGGCAGTTAGACCACTACAGTAGCACACAGTCCGAGGGGTGGAGCGCACATAGCATACTAGCAGAAGGGAGCTAGATTACGTTCAGGACTAGCGGAATGTAGCGACAAGACCGGTACTTTAATTGGGATCACTTATGAGATTTTATGATAGGTGGACCATACAGGGCAATTCGTTTCGCTCGAACACGTAGCCACTGCTGACCATTTGGATGCTTCTTGTCAGTCTGCTCCTTGTGTCCGGCTGGGTGCCTCGGGTAGAGCAGTTCGTTGTATCAGATTTTTACCTCGGGTTGTTTACAGACATTTTTCACAGGTGTTATCTCCTCAAAAGTTGAAGGTCATTAGTCCAGTCGGCCAATTTAGAGGACATATTCATACTGGCCGGACATTGATGCAAGTCACTTTCTGTCTCATATTTTGATGCTTTGAAGCCCTTCCTTTCCCGTACATACACCATTTTGTCGTGTTTTCTTCTAAACGATACCTGATCGCTTTCTGCAATGTGGGTAGTCAGACAAGCAGGTAATCAGTGTTTGTGGGGGGTGAGTGTTTTGGTGACCATGACTGATGCTCTATTCATTGCTCTATTCAGTGCTCTCTAGTATTAATATTCCAAGTGTCATATACACATGCGATTGAATATAAACATGCTACTTGTTATGCCGTGTTGAATTCTGAATTTCCAATTCGTTTGGTTATACTGATATACGTGTTGAAACCAATCACTATATTTTGGCGTCGCTATTGGAACGGTTCATCATGCCTACAAGATAGGAACCATTGGCAAGAAGGCGTATACACTGATCGAGGATTTAGTGTATCCTGAATCTCCAATCACTGTTTCTTGTAATTCATCGAAGAAAAATTTTTGCAACACTTAAAACCGGTTAACTTTGTAGCAGCCGAAAGAGCTAGGTTCAATATGTTGATGCGCTCTCATTCTCAGTCAGTTCATGGCTTTGTGCTGCAGTTACAGACACAGGCATCCAAATGTGATTACGGTGCCGAACTAGAAGAATTGCTGGTATTCGGTTGCCCGAATCACAATAGAATCTCCTGCTACATCCTATTTCATTGTTGGCGATATGTATGGATAGTTGCATTACCTTGAGGTTCCCGCCAACCGCCAACAAGCAATTAGGTTCGCGGATTGGTACACAGGATCGAGGCTTTCGCCCACGTTTCAAGGGTCGGTTTTGTTCTTGTCGTTCAGCGGCTGTCGCTAACCTGAAGGGTGAAAAAGGGTGAAGTACTGCTCTTTAATTTCTCAGCGCGAGGCAGTATGCTTCCCAGCGCGAGGACTCGTGTAAATAAGTGTCTAATAGTGTTTTGAACTGAGTTCTAGTGGGAGCGTGAACAACCATCTGAGGAAGGTTATTCCACGCAGAAACTACACAAAATGAGAAAACATTTTGTCTAGTGAACGTGTGCGCTCTAAGCTTTAAAACCTTACCATGTCCCCGCCGTGTGCTTGCTGGTCAACGGTGAAAAACCTGTTGGCCAAGCCTTGCCCAACCAGGGCGTAAGTGAGGATAAAGTCCCCTCGGAGGCGACGATACTCCAGGCGAAAGAGGTCAAGCACCGCGAGACGCGTCACATAGTCGACGGATTTAAGGCCGGACAGGCTCAACGAGGGCCACGTCCTTCTTGGGTTCTGAGTAGATAACTTGGTTGGTATATCCAAGACAAAATCCACTGATGAAATTCGTACCGGCATATATGTGGACGGGAATTTGACAGTAGAATACCAGGCCGACTTTCGAGTTGCGGCGCATTCCAAGGTCCTCACAATCGGGCCCTGAAATCTCTCGTGGCTACCGATTAGAACGAGAACAGGGAGCCAGCCAGATTAATGAACGTTGGGTTTTCGCTTATGCAGAACTGTTTGGGCCTGATTTAAATCTTCCTATTGAACTACCATCTCCCGTTCTGGGATGGCTTCCTTTTAATGAATCAAATTGGGCGTCACGGGGCAAGTGCGGCCGTTTTGGTATTGGTGCAGCCGACCTGGATGGCCGGAGTTCGTTCCGTTGTTTTGTTATATACCTGGATTTATTTGAAGCACGTACTATGATTTTGTTCGTGACAAACGTTTCTTGAGATTGGCCTCATGCAATGCAGCCTAGAATTATTGTTCTGGTTCACTTCTTGTGCTTTTCCGGAATCCCAATTTCTTGTGCACAAAAGCCCGTCTTCATTCGTTCGCCAGAAGATTCTTATCCAGTCAGACGTAAACAACTTTCTCTCAGATGTCAAGCTACTGGTGTACCACTCCCGGAAATCAAGTGGTTCAAAGACGGAGAGCTTGTACAAACACAGCGAGACAAGCCAGGAACTTCTAACCGGATAACCAACCACGGAGAACTCATTTTCCTGTCTTTCACCTCGGAGGATGAAGGTCAGTACTATTGCAATGCAACGAATATTCACGGTTGGACAATATCGGACGTTGCTACTGTTAGAATTGCTTTTTTTAATTCAGACGGTGCATCTGGGCCGGAGGGCAAGATTGTGAGTGCCGGTGATCCAGTCATTCTCGAGTGTGTGCCACCAGTTGGGTTACCGGAGCCAACCGTGTACTGGATGAAGAACAATGAGCCGGTCTCAGAAAGCAGAAGAATAGTAATTCAAGAGACGGGCGCCTTGCGCATTGATCCGGTTGGACAGGTTGATGCCGGTATATATCATTGTGGTGCAGAAAACCCTGTGGACCGCTGGAGAAGCCGAGATGCCTCACTGGTTGTGCAGCGGAAGACACGTTTCAAGTTTTCTCCAGGGAGTAAGCAAGTGTTTGTTGGCGATACTGTGGAATTTCAGTGCTTAGCGTCGGATGATCCCAATTCCACGATATTCTGGCGCCGTGAAGGTGCGGAGATTCCCAAAACCTCTGTATTAAATAGAAGAAGCTTGAGGATAGAAAACGTGCAACTCTCATACGAAGGTAATTACATCTGTGAAGCGAAAACTTCTGCCACTCGTGTCGAAGCTGTTGCTCACCTGAGCGTTATATCACCACCGTCGTTTCTAATAACCCCTGAAGACCGCTATGTTCCTGAAGGCACATCTGTGTTACTTGACTGCTCCGTCTCTGGCACGCCTCCCCCTGTGGTTCGGTGGTTACACAATGGAAGAACACTCTGGGTGCCCGGACCTGGTGAACGTGGTTTCAGTGGCGAAAATCTCAGAGTATTTTCCAACGGTACCCTTTCCATCAGTTCAGTGTCTCTTGCAGACGAGGGTGTGTATGAATGCAAAGCATCTCAGGTTTCCCGGGTAATGAAGTCATCCGCTTATCTTTCAGTTAAGTCCATGAGTCTCGTCCCAGTAATTGAAATAGGCCCTCAAAACAAAGATGCGCATTCCCGAAAAGTCTGCATGGCAGAAGTTTCGAATCCACGTTTGGGGTTCGGGATTTCTGGCCCAATAGCAGATGAAATCAAAGGTCAGCACACAGTGGTCGCTATGTCCCAGTGGAGTGCTAATTATCACCTGATCAACGACAGGGTTAACCCCTTCGTAATAAGGTCAGGCTTGGTGCTTCAATTTTTAACACGTGGACGTTGCTTAATGCACTATCATTTAACCTCTATACCCCGCCGAATTTAGGTGGCGTAAGCGTTAGAAACGCGAAGCGTTTCCGTGATCGAATTTGTCAAATATTTACGTTTGGCAGGAGAAGACCCAGACACCATTTAGTCATCGAACAGGGTGCTAGTCGCTTTGAGGGCTTCATTCTTTTAATTGCCAATATTTAACACACCTTGTTCCCAAAACCTGCGGCTTTCAGGATTTATCTTATTTAAAAGCCGATATTTACGTTCCACTTGAGGTGCTTGGTAGCGGTGAAATTTTAGTCACTCTGATTTAAATTGACTTGATTTTACTTCGGTATCGCTTAGTATTCGTGCAATGAAATTGAATTCTCGAAAGCTACTACGTTTTCAAGGTTACTACTTTACAGTGAAGAATGTTTATATATATAAAGTGTCGACATGGATGACTTGTTTGTACAAGCGAATCATCAAGGTCACCGCAGACTGTGAAAACGGTGCCTAACATAGTAAGATAACGCGAATCGCGGTAAAAAGCGAATCGCTTACAGTATGCTGGATTTGCAGGTAGTCCTGCAGCCGAAATAATTCAGTGAGCTTTCTGGAAATTATACGGTCCTTGTGGAATCAAAGTATGTAGTGACAATACTGCTGTACATACTTTTGTTATCTATATTCGCTTGTGTTCAGGGAGCTCGATAATCGCTTTCTGAGGTATATTCGTGAAAGGCGCTCCATTATTCTCGGATGAATGGTTCGAGATTGGGAAAACGTAAGGCTTGCAGATGTTGATGACCTATGAAATTTGGTGGTAAACAGCAGAGTCCTCCATAGTAGCTGGCAAAATGTGCCACAAGGACCATGTCGACGAACGAACCCAGCTGACGAACCTGCAACTAGAGGTCCACGATGCCCAGTCAGCTGTCCGGAGCACTCTCATCCATCTCTACCGGGAAATGTCGCAGACCCAATTTGAGCCGCATGTAACAGTTGAATTTTCTTGGTTGTTTTGGTCAGTACATATGCCTTTTGGAAAGCGTATGGCCGTCCTGGTGTGCAGCGTTCATTTAGCTATCGACGCCCTGAAATGAGAGGAAAACATAAGATTATCGAACTATCACTATGAGACAGGCGGCTGGCACGTTGGGAGCAATGGATGAAGCGCCTCAACGGCGACAGTCCTATAGAGGCTTGTTTACACAGCGCCATCTCCATCGGCTTGATCGCATTTCATTGTTTCTTGTAGCTTAGTGCTCACTAACTATAAGGCCTGAAGAAATGCAAGATGTTTAAATACCAGACGAGTATATTGTAGCTGATGGGGCACACGAACACATCGTCTTCTCTTTCCTCTAGCGAGTGCTATGAAGTGGTCGTCCTAGTTTTAAGCCACTACCTCATGCCTGTAGATCAGCTGCTCCTTGGAGCCAGAAATATGGACTTACACAGGCTTCTTGGACACATTGCGCTTTGAATCTGTGCTTCAGTCCAGACCAACATCATAAGAAGTTCCCTTCACTCAACCGTTGGCAAGTACACCGTTGAATTTTTTTAACAAGCCGAGAACAAGAAAATAAGTAATTTCATCTGCGCACTTACCGTTGGGACAGGCCTTAAGAGCACCGCCGTATGCGGGTATCCCCGACCGCCGACAGCAAGTAGTCAATTGCAGACGTCGAGGCTTGTCGTAGCAGGATTTAGCTTTGCACGATTAACCGCCTATGGACGGTTGTGGTACTTTTAGTTTCCAATTCCTGAAGCTTACCCATCACTCGGTTCAGTTGTATACGCAAGCCATCGAAAGCTGTCATCAGTGGCTGTGGAATAATATAAATGGTGTACCTTGTTTCCTTAACCTGTGATCCGGCAGAAACCGTTGGTGGAAGAGAAAGCAACTTAGAAAACACCTATGAAGAGTGTCTCTCACTACTTGGAAGAGAATGGTTTCTAAATATGGAGAACAAATGGATTCAGGGGGCAGATCGCCCGGCAGAAATTACATTGCACTCTCCAGGACGGTCGTCAATCTTCTGGGGCAACTGGGAGTTTGCACCGGGAACTATAAATTAGTTGACGTTGATTGACCTAACCTTGTTTGTTCCGACGATATGATAGTGCAGCCTAGGTGGTAGCGGTCAAAAGTACATCAAAGCGAAGGAACGTGTATAAACAGTCATTTGGCAGAAAATATCCAGAAGGTAGCTGACAACCTCCGGGAATCCCTGTCGGTCGCAGTGGCGTAACTTATGCACCTCATACTCCAGCATGAGCAATTCTGCAAGCCAAAACACCTTCTCTATAACGTGCTGAAATTTGTTTGGGTGTTGCATCAGGCTTTTCACGCGGTCGTTTGCATTCTTCAGACGAATGTTGGTCACATTACCAAAGCCGACCATCCTGGATCGTGCATGCACAGCCCATTTGCCAATGATGTACAACCAGTGGGCCATAAGCCAAAAAACAAATTGCGGGTCCGTGCGGCGCACTATTTTCAGGCCCTGTCAAAATCTGTGTTCGTATTATGATAAACAAAAGACCTACTGTATGACATCGTCCGGCGAGCCATAAGGTGGAACATGCACTCAACTTTCGCAAACTGTCTGTGACCAAAAATACATGGACCTTGTATGATAGCTTTTCTAATATGAAAGCAGCACGACATAAAGCCGCAGCCGAAAACTAATTTCGCTGGCCGCCTTCTTGCTGCCACCTTGTCCATAACAAATGCCCTCACTAGCTACTACTCACTTATCATTTCCCTGATTAAGCCAAACAGCTGACGTACTGGAGAAAACCTTTCGCTTTGTAAAAAGGCAAGACATCTGACACAAGCAACCCCAACCATGCGTAAATTTATTCAAAAAAGATGGCCGACACTTTCATCGGTATTTTTATGTCCTGAATGCTAAGAACCTTGCCAAAGTTATCGGCCACAAGTTGCCGCACTTCGCACAACGGCGTTTCATACTTCAAGAGTGTCCTGCAGATGCTCAACTCCTCTTCGGTCAGGCGTCAATTTAAAGAAAGCTGATTGTACAAGAACTTGGAAACCTCATGTGTGTTCATGATAATAAGCGGGGAACGGGCGATGGCATTCTGCCTCCTCAGACAAAAACACGCTAAAGAGCCGGTGCTTCGCCCACTGCTTGTTATGAAAGCGCGCTCAGCTTGCAAGCTTCTCCGGATTCCTTGGCGTTTTTTTGTCATCATGGCCGCTGAGTATATTTCTGTTTGGAACTCAAAACAGCGTTAGTGTTTTGCTTATTGGATAAACGCGCAAACACAACAGAGTTATTGTCTATTCATTGATGTAACGCCTTCTCAAACGCCATGAAGTGTGAAAAGGATAGGATACTCGATTTTCTCAACAAACGTATGCGAAGCCATTTCCAAAACCAGATCATAACTTCTTCAAAGTTGACTGCGTGCCAAAAATTTGGAGAAGAGATTATATAAGGCAAATCGCACGAACATATAAGCAGATTAGGGTTTTTCGATCGCACATAAAACTAAATGCAACATGTTGACGTCAGATGTTTCGTCGTACTCGAAAAGTTTTGCATCTAATTATCGGCCAAATCAACTCAGTGTTTTTCCCAGGAACTAAAAAAGCCTATTAACTGCTTTTCTCCGTCCCTTATGTCCCCTGCGTTTGAGTAGTACCAAAATGGGACAAACTCGTCTGTATCGGATGACGCCCGCCGGCGATCATCCTGCCACCGCGCATTGTTAAGCGCCCGAAACTGACGGCGGTCGTGCCGTCGTTCTAAGTGCACTAGCACGAACACGCCCGACGGTATAATTTTCAACGGTCGGGATTAAACATTATTATTATAGTTTTTACCTAGTTGTCACCGCATAATCGTCAACCAAACGCCGTAGAAAATGCGCCTGGTAAAATCTACATAAGACATTCTGGGGCGAGGAAATACCGAAGTTTTGCCTTAATTTTCACCAAAATGTTTCCGAACTTGATTAATAATAATAATAATAATAGTAATAATAATAATAATGTTTATTCCCAACTGGTGGGTAGCCTATCGTGAGGCATGAGCAAAGGGCAACTGATTGCAATTGTTTCCAATGTGTGTTTTGCCTGTGGTTCGTTGATACATTAATTAAGGGAATGAATATATTTAGCCCCATAAAACCTTTTACACACATACCTAAGGTTATGAACAAGAGTTCCGGCTATTAGCCGCAATTCATTTTTCACGCTCATGAACGATGGTACGCCTGCCACGTATACTCAAATCGAAACGACCATTAGTAAAACGAAGTCAGTGGTAGCTACAAAAATCGGATTATCTCCTCAGCCGTCCACCTATCATTCAGGGAATAAAGTGTGCTGAGTTTCCGATACGAAACTTTGATTCCGATATCAAAAGGAAGAAATGGGTTCAAAATCTACGGAATGTTAGCTTTTGTAGTATGAGTTTCGGTCATCCCTTCTTGAGACGTTCTCGTGATTCCAAATGGTCGTTTGGTTACACGGAAATCACGATAGAACAAGACACGGCAGGATTAGCAAGCGCCGCACGAACACACGTGGGCAAGGTCGGCTGCGCACGTTCACAGACACATTCTACTATACCAGCGTTAAACGGGACGGCCTTCGCGGCAAGATGAGCAGCGGATGCAGATGAGCAAAACAAATGACGATCAAAGGATGGAGTAGGCATTTGAGTGGAGGAATAATCAATGGGGTGATTTTGATTCAATACAGTACCGAAATGCTGGTCCACAAACAGGCTTTCTGATGTTCGACAATCGGCTAAGTTGACCGTCACCCATACCCACACCGGCGTCAACCCACTGAGATTTCCGTTTGAAACAACTCCATTTTTAAGCAAGCTCAGCAACCAAAAGGATACATTAGGCCGCTGTGCGCGTGAAGGCAACCCTTTTTTTAATTTCTCACCTCCAAATACTCAATGCGTTTTGTGATGTACTGTGGATTGCATATCTAAGTCTATGTACCAGTTGTTGTTTCTGACTTCATTTCCAGCTTCCCACCAACTTCATTGATAGTCAACGTTTCTCGGATAAGCCATTTGGCAAATCTCCTCCCATGACTAACGGTGCATCCTCAACGGTTGGCTAGCTGACCACCAGGAACTCCTTGATGTAATTCTGGTACATCGGTCTAGCAGACATTGTACAGCAATGCTGACTCTAACCACGCAACAGAGCGACTGAATCAAGCATCTCAAAACACCCACTATATTTCGGCTTAGGTAGCTTGCATTTTTCCTGGATGTGTTCGTGTTCATGTATCTAAAGCCTCTAAAGCCTCTTCCAAGATATAGTGACCAACGTGCACTTAGGCTGTCTTCTGTTACTAAGTCGCGAGCAGTAAACTACCAGCACCCTTAAAAACCTCTGTAGTGCAGGTTTCACACGGCTGCCTGGGTTTTTCGACCAGCCGGATTCAGGAACAGATTCAGTGGGCGGTACCTGTGGGACTATTGAGCAGAAAATCCAAAAGGCTAACGCCCTTTTACTCCAAACATTCAGCACATGACCGAGTAAACCAAAACCTTTTGCTCAGGATCTGGCGCGTTTTTGAAAATAAGGCCAAAGCTATTATTAAAAACGTAACAAATGGAGACCCAAAAGGCATCGAGCAGGAGGATGAGAGCCTGTGAAAAGCAAGGATCCGCTACGTGAATGCTGCTACGGTTTGCCGAAAAACTGCACAAAACATCTACGAAAGTAGACGTGCAATCAGTGGAGAGAAAAAGCCAGTGTTCTTAGCCCTGAACATAAAAAGTGAATAGCCCGAGAATGGCCAGGGATCGGAGGTCGAAACAGATGGAAACTCGGTGCGTTCTATCCCAGATATTTAGTTGATTAAATCTTTAGCAAGAATGGTGTCTAATCGGCTTACACTTCACGGCAAAGGACTTTAGCAAACGTTTGCCTGTCTGGTGCATCTGAGGATTCTTAAGGAATTATTGCCCGGCTAGAAGAATATATCGACCCGATATTCCTTCGGTTGTCTGACGAAGCTAACGGATGAACGTGGTAGTATTTGAAGATAAAAGTTTACAGGTTTCACTCCTGACTTCTGAAAAGCATGCTAATTAAGGCAAGAATGAGTGGTTACAGTTCATACATGGCCGACACCGACACATCGGAGGGAAGGTCCATGCTTATTACGCGCTAAAATACCGAAAATGAAATGAAACTAAACACCAGGAAGATGAAAGCGGATAGGTATGATCATGGCCACTGGGCACAAAATGAAAATCCTACCGAAACAGCGGAGGTTAAAAGTATAATATCTACATGTCATGTCGCGCACCCCGGTCATATGCTGCTGAGAGTAGCTTGCTTAAGTGAGTAAAAACCCAAAGTGACGAAACCACGGATTCATATGTAAACTGTGTTATACAAATAACGCAACATGTGACAATGCACGATGTTTTTGAAGACACGAATAGCTTGCGCATAGTTCAAAACGAATATTTCACTCACCTTGGTGATTGAACCTCTACGAGTCCGTTTTACTCCCTAGTATTGCAAAATGGACGGATCAGTTTAAAAAAATTGCCTGGCGCTGTCTCATTTCTAATATTTAGTCGCACCCCGCCGCACTGAGCGGAGAATCACTGTTCCCTGGTGCTTCCATAGCGTGCATACTCCATGTTTGGTGCGCATGACAGGATGATTATAGTACACTAATGTACCTACCACACCACACTTATGCCAACAAGCCTCAAATCCAATAGGTTGCTCACGTACGCACGGCGGACGCAGCCCCAGACAGAGCAACCCGTGAATATGCTCACGGAAGTCAAGTGATGCACAAGCCCAGCTGGAGCAAATGATTGATTGTTACAGTCAGAATAAGAGAATGACTGGTGGGGGTTGTGGGTACTGGGAATTTCGTGGAAAAGGGACGGTGATGTAAACAGTGGGCGTCATCCGAAGTAAAGTTGGTCACAGGGGTTCTTCCCTTCTTATTGTGAACATATAATAATAATGTGAAGTCCCCAACTTGTGGGTAGCATGTTGTCAGGTATGATAATAATGTTAGTCGCAATAAAAGCATGACTGGAGGAGATTGTGGACATGGGGGTTCAGGAAAAGGGACAGCATCATTGGGGGTGGGCATTATACAAAGTAGGCGTGATCAACATGAAACCAGCACGGGCAGGGAAGCACAGTTACCGCGCGTTATTGGAGAGAATATCGAGCGAGTTCATATCGTTGGGATTTGAAGGTGGCGGACAAAAAAGCAAAAAGGGGGAGGGCTAAACAGGAGGCTTCCTGTCTGACACATGACAAGAAAAGTGTAACGGTGAAAAATGAGGAACCAGAAAACTATACGGTTCTGTGCCGTGTGAATTAGTGCATGCTGGCCTTAATTCCTCCCTCGTTCTCTGCGACCAAACTTTGGCACTCCGCCATCTGTACCGCTATCCGTGGAACGGTGTGTACT
>CM030370.1:26818964-26967978 GCA_003604175.2 Clonorchis sinensis
CCAAAATGTCTTTTAACTTCTACTTGACCTAAATCCTGATTGGCTCGTTTTGCACAGAAGTTTTTATTGATTTTTATTGCAGAACCAACCATTTGGATGGCATGTTTGTTCCAGCACGTTTCTGGAAGCCACTCGAACGGATATTCACCAATGGAGTTTCTTTCCGACGCTGAAGAATCCCGAGTTGTAGTACTAAACTGCGCGTTTGTTGTTTGCGATGAAGCTGCTCGCTTTCTAATAAAGCCTCTAATCAGTGGTGCCCCGCTTGTTTTGTGACCCTACTACTCCTCTGTTTTCCATGATGGCTCAGTTGAGTCGTAGCTTGTGAGACTAAAACACTATCGATCGTGTGGCTTTGGGTCCTGAAAGTCAGAGAGAAGCCGACTGAGGGTCTTGACGTGAAACGGATCTAAACTACGACTGTGCAATAACTCAGCAATCAAATGCCTTCTCGCTTCCCCAGTAAAAAACAACCCCAGTCGTTCCCTATGTGTGGTAGGTTTATGCGTAATAAACACCTGTCTGTCAGGGCCAAAAGACCGGACTGTTTTTCAGAGCATTCTTTTTGGGGGACTCTATTTCTCGCAAAACCCACCGTTTTTGGACCAAACTGTCTCACTCTTACTTGGAAGTATCGTCCCTCCAGGGACGCTTTCTTGAAATCACCACAGTAATTCCATTAAACCAGCATTTGTTGTAATGACCGTCATGTCTGTCGTCGTCGGTTAGTTTGCACAGGTGGATCTCTCATTCGGAATTCCACTATGCCATCTTCCGTTGTTATTCGGCATTCATCCTTCAAACCGTCATTCATAAGCTTCTTACTAGGATTTCCTAACGGACAGGAAAGGCTGCAGTGCGGCTGGTCATGCCAGATGTTTAGTTCTGCCCATACCATGAGAGAGGGCGGGATGGCCCAATTGATTAGAGCGCGAAATTACTGACCGGAAGGTCCGTGGTTTGAAACCAACCTCTGCCTCTCGACTTCCCTTGTCTAGGCTTGGGCAACCTGGCAGTATCTCAGTCCTCGTGCTTCCTTCTGGTGGCGTGTCAGTTAGGCACCGAAAGGGTGCTACAGCTGAACGACGGATACCATGATAGGTGGATGAAGTCGGTAACCGTGCGAATGATCCAGTGGCTCGTACGTGCGACCAGAGTGAAAATCCTGGCAGTAAACGTAAATATCCGACCTGATAAGACACGATACTATTGGTCAAGTTCAGCCTACGTGTACAGCACTAATATCGCGTAACTTTTGTTGTATACGACTACCTTACCTCACCTTATAAGCAGGTGCTATTGCAGAGGCTTGGTTCTGAATAAGTCCACTATCGGCCTGCTATACACGTGCTTACAAAAGTGAACTTAGGGGTTGTGTCCAGCTGAGCCTAGCCAGGTGGAATATCAAACAACTCTCCTTGCTCTGGTATATCCCTGAATCTCAAGGGACGTTTGAATCAGGTTACATTATGGACTGTTTTGTTTGTATGGCTGTGAAACTTGGCCTATCCGAGCAGCGGCACTGAGAGTCTTCAGGTGTTTGACAACCGTTGTCTCAGATCCGTAGCTCGTGTGGGTTGGTGTCAGCGAATCCGTAATGGGACAAGTAAAAAGCGAGTTTTCCTTTGCGTAATGAGGATTTCCATTGAAGAGTGTGTCCAGCACCAGAAGCTGCTTTGGTTAGGCCATGTAATGCATATGTCGAATCGTTTGTCGAAGAGAGTGCTGTTTCCCGTGCTAAAAATCATCTGCGTCTACCGTGCTTTCCGTTGTCGCAATGAGTGGATTTTTCCGCCCGGAATGCCACGCACGTCTAGTTTCTCCGTAAAAGTTTGCTGCAATAAAATTCTGTGTCTTCGTGCTCAATCAATAACCGATAAATTTGGCTGTCATGTAGGCCATTCAAAATGAACATAGATCAATTATTCTCATGCATGAGAGAGTGCAAAAATGCCGATAGGTTTGGCCCGGATCCAACCAGCTACAGTTACCGATTGTTTATTCCAATGGTATATATGGCGACTAAGTGGAAGATAATCCCCCCTCTTTTAGAATCGTGTTCAAATACATGGGTGCAACAAGTGCCAAGTTTGTTAACATCGGCTTGTCAAGAGAACCAATTTGCTGTAGGCAATGTTCTCTTTCAGCGATGGTTAATCTGCACATGATCAGTCCAACTGTTCAAAGAAACTTGAAATGGTACTAAGATGACAGATTTCCTGCTTTACCTAATCACAGAACCTGAAAACTACATGAGCTTTAAGGTTTTCGTGGTACACACGGTTCACGGCCGCTAGTGTGAGTCCTATTTAAGACAGCCTTACCTACAGATAATCGTATGATACACTATACCATACAATAATAAAAAAATGAATGTTTGACCTAAGGTTGATCTGCTGGTCTCATAAGGCTAGGGTTTTGGACGATCTGCCTGAATAGGGACCTCAGCTCCAAACAGGACCACTCCGACCAGGTCCTACCTGTTGTCCTTATTGAGGACGCCGCCGTACATGCGTGTATGTACCCAAACTGGACCAAAATGTTGTGTAAAATGTCCTTATTGAGAGTACATTCTGGGAGGCAGATCTGATCCACTCAGTAGCCACCCTCGCGTTATTATTTTTAATGTATATGATCGTTATACTCCTAACCTCAAGTGCTGTCCTTTCAAGCCGAAATGAATTTAATGAAACATCCAGTTATTTTACACAAGCTTGGAAAGGTGAATAAGGCAGCTTGTGCGCACATTCAGAAGAAAAACTCACCGAAAATTAGGGCATCGTTTCCGACGATACTGAGTTCCGGTCCCGCAGAATCTTGAGCATGTGGTCCAGGCTTCATATTCATCCCAAATTGAAGACATCAGTGAGGGTTGTTGTGTCTCCTTACAGTCCCCCCGAATACATTTCTAAAAGAATAACCAAGAATAATGGGCAAGCGGGATACTGCAAAGAGGAAACTGAGCTTGATGTTATCATGTAGTAGTTTGTTTCCTTTGAAAACAACGCCAGCAGAAAGTCAAGTCGCTCGGCATTGCTCTCTGACCAGTTTGATTGGGCAAACTGAGGCGTCTTACCCGGTCAGTCACTTCTTGGACGACGGAATCGGATTTGCGGATAAAGGGACAGAGCTTACAATCAATCAGCTGGAAACAGACGGGGTCTAAGGCATGATTGCAATAAAGCCTGTCACGATTTCATCCTGGTCTCTTTGCATGTTCGTTTTCACTTCCTAATTTCTGTAATCATAAATGTCATTGGGGTCTGAACTAAGACCACAGTGAAATTATACCTGAAGTCAACCGATATACCTGACACGTTTTTCCGACAAAAAACACGGATGGAAATGACGTTCTAATGACGACGCTCTAATTGTCTTGTGTAATCAACTGCAAACGCGGTCCTCAAGTTATATGAACAGAGATTCTCTCTTATAAGTGAGAATCACCAGAAATGTGAATGTCTCCAAGCTCTCCAAAGCTTATGCGTAAGCGTTTGAGAATTCTAGCCTTTTTCCACATCAAAGAAATTGTTGACAGCCTCTTTCTCTCAGAATTCCCCATAAAATACCTATACTGATTAGTCGCTCAAGTCACATATATATTTGGAAGTGAAATCCACCATAAGTGCGACCACTTTCTGTTCTTTCCTCAGTCAGGATTTGGGTCTAGTCTGGCGAGAAAACATGCGATAGAACTAAATCTACGGCACGACAACCTCGTAATTCATATCTTTGAATGCCAAAACAAACCTATATCAAGAAGTAATGATCTCAAGCTTGTGATTTTGTTCACATTTAAGTCTTCATTCTTGATGAGCCGGTCACTGGGGTTCTTCAATGAATGCGAAATTTGGTTAAGACGGGGCAGTGGTACTCCCATAGTCTCACTGGCAACGGGCGGTCAGTTAACTGCATTCGACCAATTCGGTAAACGCTCGGCAGTGAGTGGTCTCACTCTGGTCAGTTGCACGACGGATTTCTTCATTTTTTCTTCCGAACGAGCGTGAACAAATTGTTTTTCACTAGTGACTTAATCAGCAAAGCACCTTGTAAAGCGCATTCATGTGGTAGCGGTGAAAAATCAATAATGACGGTAATCGATAATGACGGAAAAAATTCAGGCCCTCACTGATGAAGACCAATCTACTACAAAGCATGACTCACCCTCCCGTCGCCACAAGTCGTACCGTCCAACATTCCATGGTTCAGGATCTTCGAGCATTTCCCAATCGGCTCCGGCATGAAGCACCACAACTCACGACACGGATGCTCTCCGAACTGTTAGGAGTGAGAATAACAGATATGACTGTTCTTCCTTGTTTTACTTCTTTTGTTATTTGAAAACCAAGAGTACAGAGCGAAAAAGCAACACTGGGTGATTTCGAGTAAATTGATCTTGTTTTTCCTGAAACCAGATACGTAAACTCTGCCTGACTGATGAGTCCTAAAACTTGTGGAGGATTTTCTGTGGATTTTGAGCAGTTACTCTATGCTACTTATTCCCTACCCGAATTTGTAAACTGTGAGAAATTCCCCTTCATATTCAGCAAAAACTTTAGTTCGGAATTGGCCTTAATACTCGGAATAAAATGGCGTGCACAATCTGCTGGGTCTTGCGGTGATCAGGTTGAGTCTAAAATAAAGATTGCATTCACTAACATTTGTAACCCTAACAACAATTATAGTGACATAACTGATAGCTTATAACGTTGGTTGTTAACTTGCTAGATTATCTATTATTCCTGTCGGTATGTATTGAAATTAAGGCAAAAAATCGATTGAAATACTGATCAGTTGATCAGCCGAACACGTAGCAAAGGGTACTTTTTAGTGACACCGAACCAGTGGCATCAAGGCCAACCTGTAAGTAGAAATCAATCATTTTGTCTGAAGCTTTCCACCAGGTGAGTCTCTCGAAAAACCAAATTGATTTGTAAATTAGTGTATTTCTCGAAAAACAGTCCAATTTGGGTTCAAGTAGAACATAAGGTTGACGGAAACTCGAGGACTGCGCCTACTTGATGAGCCCCAAGAAGGGCGAAACCGGTCGTGGGCTGTCGAAGAATTTTCAGCAACCTTATGAGTAGTGCATTACGTAGTTATGGAACCATTGTTGCCTGAAAACATCACAAACGGGAGATTCAGCTGGGTTCCAGGTGAGTCTCTCTCGCAAAACCAAATTGATTTGCAAATTAGTGTATTCCTCGAAATTTCTTCCCCTTTATGGTAGCGTTGTTCGTCTGAGCCGTTTCTCAACACCGTAGAAATCATTCAACGCCTAACCACTTTCAACGGGGTCCAGCATGTGATTGTTTTATCGTATGAGGGAGCCATGACTTACTTTGGAACAATGTCGGCTTGCATTGGATCCGGTAGAAACACGACATTGTTCATCTAGTGACCACCGCCATCCGGGGAATCCATCGATCACAAACTGATCGTGTCCAATTGGGAAATCTTCCAAGCATTCCAACCTATTCAAGCTGAAGTTAGATGCAGCGATATATTTTAACGGAAGTTGCATAAGGTGGTAATGCCAAAAGAAGTGACAAAAACACAAACAAAAAGAACGAATTTTGCCGTTCTGAGCCGATATCAGAGACCTTACTCTAGTAAACTGAGAAGGCTACTCCTGAACTTGATGGACTGTGTGAACGGTTTCGAGAGTACAAAATAACGCGATCTGACTACGCATAAAATAACGTCTCTATCCTCTCTGCGGTATTCCCACAAAATAATTTCCCTAACAACAGCAGTGAAGAAGATGAATTTGAATAAATGTGATAACTTCGTTTCCTACGGATGAGAATGAAAACGGAGAATATTAGGGAGTCAGATGTCTGTTGCACGGACGTCTTAATTGGGGCATGGATGGCATAAACACAGCCCAAACCCTAATAAAGGATTTTTTCCTCACCAGATCAACCTTTGTGGTTTTTCCGAAAAAGGATAACACAGGATTCATTTCATTCCAGGGTAATTCTCTATATTAATGCAAAAACATGGGTTACAAACAGCATCGTGCACCGCCTTCTGCACACTTATCGGAGGTTCAGAAATTTTTGACTTGGTTGGCCCACTCTCTGACTGGCTCAGTGACACTTGGGTCTAATCGATCTTTGCTCTCATTACTGACTAGAGCACAGCGTTGATAATAGGATAATCGGAGCCCGTATTCGTCTTCAGTGCTAAGCTCAGCTGATTGGTTGATGGGTGGTTTCTCAAATCTGTGTCATTATTGGCCGATAGTATCGACATATTGTACAGCTCTAATCTCAGCTTAGGTTCTATGTGACCCAGTAAACCCACAACCTTTTTCAGTGAGGAAAAACCGATCGATTTAACCACCCTCGACAAAGGATGTGGTAACATTTCTCAACACAACACACTGACCATCCCTTTTGACACAAACACATCCGTCATCTTGAAAGATTGATGTTATGAGCACTACCAATGACCCAGTCTACAATATGAACAGGGTCTCTCTGGTGGAACTTAGTTTGGCTTAGTAGACATTATCACTGCTAATTATCACACGGTATCATGCGCTAGAAGTCACTTAGGTGCCATACGCATCAACGGTAATAAGGCCGAATCCTAGACTAACGTAATGCACCATAACCCAGTGACTACTGGATTCCGAATTTAAAGGTTCCTTGACCAACGCTCGTGAAAAATCACCTCTTACCTCAAATTTTATTCCTTATGATATGAACTGATAGTTACTCTATAGGTACATTATTACTTATATAGCTGTAAATGAGTACTGTTCACCATCGGCCTATAATGCAGGTTTTTTGTGACGTCTGTGAATACCCCTAAAACTTCAACACCCGGTTAAAAAAACTGCGATGCTCCTCCACACACGAGGGATAACTCTCAGTAGAAGAAACAGCTTGAGAACACAGATTACGCGTCTTCCGAATCATTTCTTATACCTTCCCACGCCTTTCCGCGGTGCTCCGAGGAATGATAAGGCAAATGTGTTCACCTTGGTGTGAATGCTATGAAAGGGTATGTAGTACAGCGTTTGTAAATTCTTGTGGCGACGTTTATTCTCAGTAGGTCTTATGTATCATTCTAGTTTCACCTCTTAGCCGGTTAGAATGAAGTCGGATCGGGGGATAGCGGGACCTAGAAGCTCAATGGATTCGTTTGAACTTAACAGTGTGGAGTAGTAATGGCATCCAGTTGTCCGTGAAATGGCTCGTTTTCGGGGGGTGTTCACCGGATATCTCCAAGACCTGTGCACGAACCCACCGTATGGGTTCACTCATAGATGAACATTTTGAAACAAAGAGATGTTTGTCGGCCAATCGGTAAAACCTAAGTACACACCGTTTTCATTTTGAGGTACCTGGATACCTTTTCAAAATCTGATCTAAAGTCCTGCCACTTGATCCAAGTGACCCCTCTGAGGTCCTGGACAAGGTCAAAGGGTATCCCGAAGGTTTTCCATTAAGCCGCCAGACTTGTAACTGGGAGAACTTAGATACAAAACTCCCCATTGACTTAGAAAGTAACAAGTGCTCTTACCATCTGACAACATTTTAGGTGTAATTACATGGAATTCCTGCCCCCAAGGAAGTGTCCTGCCTTAGACTAAATCACTTGAAATACTGAGGTGACCGAAACTGATGAAACAGATTTTGGGCTCTGGAACCAGGGGAGAATATTTCCTTTAAACGAAGATTTACATTTTACCGGCAGAGTTTCTTAAATAATAATATTAAAGCTGTACCCAATCAAAACATGGATAGTCTTATTCTTTTTATGAATTTTAAAGAACTTTAATGCCAATTATCTATTTATTGAATCTATGCCTGCTCTTCTAATAGGGCTTCTCAGGTTACGCTTGCAATGGCATGTTTCATATGGACAATGGTGCCACTAGTTACAACATGGCCTCCGTTTTTTCACCACGCAAGCTATGTGGACCAGCATAAGCGGAATGTGATGGGGATGTTCTGCTCTACAGCCAAAGATATGAGGCGAATCTTCGAGAGGAACTTGAACCTTCCACAACCGGCCTTACTTACCTTCGGATTTTCTTCAACTTGCGGCGAGTGCAAACACTCCAATGATGGTTGTGACTCGCCGACAAGATGAGTGGCGCCATAATGTTTCCCGTGCGTCCAGACTGATCACACGAGTTCCCATCGCCATCATGCTCAACTCCAAGGCTGTTAGGCAATGTAGATGAAAACAGACTGGATAGCTCATCGTTGTGAAAATTACCGAACCGAATGTTCCCCTGTTTGCTACCTAAAGAAAGCCTCGGTGGTACCGTCAATTGAGGTGGTTTCCTACTTTAAATTATATAGGTCCAAAGAAATTTTAAATCTTCCAAGCCTCTGTTTTTCAACCCAACTCAGCTGATCGGATATCAGGTGACAATAAGCCTTACAGTGGGGCGCCTACCGTGGAAAACACCTTTGAATATCCAGTAGAGATTTCACTCTGTTAGTGAAGCCGATCTGCCCTGAAAATCCGAGAGGCACCGTACAGCTGTTTCATCCTTGTTGGGAATCATCCGCAGTGCGCATCTCACGAAACTCCGGAGGGTTTCGAACCCATAACCGTTCGGCTCGTGGTTGAACACTGGCCAAGAGTGGCTGATCTGCAGTGTGATTAGAATACTCCTACTGAGAAGTAAATGCTTCTTGGACAAATGTGTTTTCTAATCTGCAGTGGAGGCTAAACCGTACCGAGGAATGTCCCACAGACTATGCACTCAGTGCATCAGCTTCTTTGAGTAGTGAGGATTCCAGGATACACATTAAGACAACAAACAGTTGGACAGAAAGAAACGTGTTGTCTAGGATTTCCAGTTTTGTTTTATCATGAATTTGTCTACATACCACAGACGTTTCTTAATAGCGAAGGTTGGCATGGAAAAATGATAGTCCGCCTCGGACAAACTGAACTATCTAGGTCTGTCGAGTTCCGCATGATTTAAGGATGGAAATGGAGCGGTTTTTTTAAGTTAACGTTCTCTGACACTGGAGTATTTGTTCTGAGGTTATGTATTAGGCTTATTGAGACCAGTGGGAATGCGTTTATTTCCATTTACGGGCCCAATTTCGTACCCAGGTAGTTCGTTCTTTGATGGTGTGCTTTCACAGAAGTGATCAGCGTGAAAACTATGTTGCACAATACGGCACACGTAGATCATAGTACTTGGAATAGATGACCCATGTCTATGTCCGCACAACATACGCTGCTCAGCCATGCTCACGTGATAGTTGGCTATGTCTCTACACGAGGTGAACACGCCTTTTTGAGCTCGTGCGTAGATCAAAATTGCTGGAAAAGGAGGTGTACATTTTTCTTTCAAGACTGACACACTGCAAAGCAGAAAAAAAACCTGGAAAGAACTAATTGGCTAACATTCTGAGCACTTTCAAATCCTACGAAATGTGACAGCCCAACCCCTCACCAATACAGAAATGGGCACGTAAATCAAACCGACTGCTGAGTGTTGAACAACCTCTTCCATGAAACCAGTCTACAATTGCTGGAAACTACCTGTGCATTATCTCATGAGCGATGGGATAGGCGGAGAAAAAACCACTGTCTTCTGCCAGCGTGCACGAGTATTGCATGTGACACATATGTCCAAGAGGAGAAATGCCTGAAACACGAACAAACAGAACGGATAAGATAACCATCGATGTGAAGGGGCAAATACTACTCAGTTGTCTTCCTTCAGAAAAAGCAAAAAAGTTGTATGAGACAGCAAAAAATGATATTTATAAGTTCATGTTTGTACGTGGGTTGGGATACTGTCAGGACGCCCACACCTAGACAGGAAGACGATTGAGGTCCTCAACCAAAGCCTTTGGCTCAAAAGTCTGACCACAAGGCAGCGGTGTTTGGTGGGAAATGCAAATGCATTACCATTTTTACGGAACAACTTGTCACATGTTCCAACCCCCAACCTGGAGGACCAGTAGACTGTGTTTGTCAGACCTCTAGCCATTGACCAACCTGGTATGAGAGACTCTATGGGTATCACGGGGGCACCCCCCAGTATAGCTCAATGGGTCGCTGAGGTGCGCAAACCGTCACATCACGGTAAGGTCCAGTCACTTCGTGACAGATGAGGTCAATGCGCGAATCTGCAAGGCTCGGGTCGCGTTTGCCAATTTGAGACACCTATGGCGTCAACGTGGTGTATCTCTGAATCTCAAGGGACCTGTGTATTAAGCTGCAGTGCGGGCTGTTTTGTTTTATGGCTGTGAGACTTGGGCTGTTCGAGCAGCGGAACTGAGACGTCTTAAGGTGTTCGACAATCGTTGTCTCAGAATCCTAGCTCGTGTGGTTTGGTATCTGAGAATCCGTAACGGGGCAATTAGAAACCGAGTTTTCGGTTGTGCTACGGGAACTTCTATTGAATACTGTGTCCAGCACTAGAAGTTGCGTTGGTTGAGAAATGTGTTGCGTATCGTATGCGTGCCATCGTTTGCCGAAGAGAGTGCAGAGAGGTGGCCAAACCTAGGGCTGGCAGAGAGGTTGTGAAACGTTTGGGTGCTGTCGGTGATACTCGCCTTCCAGGATGAGGACTATGTGATTCCCATTGCGCCTGGTTGGAGGCGCCGCAAGATATGGCTGTTAATCGATGTCAATGGCATTCTTCTTGTCAGTTTCTAGCAGATTGCCTGAATGAGTGTCTGGAGGTGTAGCCGCCTCGGAATGATTGTAGAAAGCTAAAACTAAGTCCCTCACCTATCCACTTTGTCTTTGTTCCAAAATAAGGCTTTTGAATAAATCATGGTTGTACTGCCGCGAAGCGGCAGTGTTGAACACTGATATCGTGCTGTTCATGATGATGACGATGATGCATCCAATGAATTGTCTCTAAGGCATCGCGAACTGGTCATGTGCAACGCATGGTGCTGGACATATTCTTCGATTGAAGTTCCGGTTCCTCGTTTTCTACTTACCTCGTTACGAATTCTTCGACACCAGCCTAAACCAGCTGAGAGTCTGAGACTATTTTGTGTACGGAAGCTTGCGGAGAGTTCTCCGTATACTGGCATACGCTCGCAAGTCTGAGAATACAATGTTGCGTCTGACTGCGGTGAATAAAACTGTGACATCAGCTCATACTGGGTAGCCATGGAAAAGTGTTTTTCGATTTCCGAGAAATACATTCATTTGCAAATCAATTTGGTTTTTCGATTTGTTTGAGTTGTAAACGGGCATGGGGAATGGGATTGCAACATTGCAGAACTGTGCTGGTTAGTTCTATTGCAGCCTCTTTGTCACCTCATTCATAAGCCGCTATGTAGCGGAGCATCACTGACGCACCCCATCGCTTCCCTACACAAAGACAGACTTATAACGTCACCTTGGATAGGAATGAAAAGTTTGCAACCAAACTAGTCAGCTTAGTGAACAAACCAAACAACATCTATGCAATCTGACCCATCAATGCTCTCTTTCATAACAAATTACATGACTGTATACGCAGACTTTCCCTCTCCAGGGATTTAATGGGTGTGTGGTTATTCCATCAGGTTTGAGCCTCTGTGGCACTTCCAGATTCGGATAAAAAAATGCCAGTCAAATACAGCAGTCGAAGTCCACACCACTCGTCCCTAATCTATCCGAATGAGTGCCATTTTACTCGGGGGATACTACTCATCAGATTGCCCGAACTCTCCGGCCTTCTGAATAAGTCCCGTCAAAACACTATACTGCGATATTTCGCATATCGTACCAACCAAAACATGAGACGACCTTTGAGTAGCACATTCGGTTGGATGATGTCATAAATGAGAAACTCAGCTAGGATTCAGCTGAGTCGCCCGCTAAATGCATACTCGCTTGCAAAGGACTGCATCCCGGTAAGTACTCCATAAGCTCAAGTTTTTACATGTCCCTTTGACAGAAAACATCTAAAGTGACGAATTGACTGGTGAACTGAACTGTCTTTACACAACGGGTCAGAAGTCGTAAATTCACAGTTTCATAGAATTCTTCAGTTCAATTTTCTATGATTTAACACCACTTCTAAATCAACTGCAAATTGTTTTAGAGAACAAGTACTTGGGAAATCGTCACTACTATAAATAAATGAATAAATAACACTATAAATACTATGAATCCTTCCAATGTTCTCGTACTCATGGCTGAACTTCGATTTTCGAGGCACACAGGGATGCTTCATGACCTGCCCGACATACAGCGGCAGGAGTACACAAGTGTCTCTGACTCTGGATGGCACATGCACTTGGGGGATTGGGGAAAACGCACTAAAATTTGAGCGCAAAACCGTATCTCTCCCAAGAGATTAGAGTGAATCTCGCAGTAATGTGAAAGGTGAATGGAACACGTTTGTACCCCAGTAAGCTCGATTGGTGTTTAATTTTATGCCTTTTCGTCGATGAGGTGGATGAACTTTGGGATAGTTGTCCCAAATGTGAACTGAACCAAACACCAGAAACTATGCACATTTTGGGATTCCATAAAAATGAGTTCTGTTTACTCAAGACCACCCGAAACATCACGGGAGCTAGCGATTTCTGAATAACTCCCAAGATAAAGAATGCACGAATATGACAAACTTTGAAGCTACCCCCCGACAGTTTTGATGTGCTCATTTCCATTTTAAAGTCACCCAGCCCATCTCCAGCATTAATTGAAAGATGTCACTTTCTCACAAGTTCCTACGCACAGCGTTTTTGTAGAACGGTATTCTCGGAACACCAAATACATGCCTCACTGAAAGCGATACCTCCCTTGTGAGTAGTTTCCTTTGTGAAAACATACTGCGAAAGCTCTAAAGTCGTACAGACTGAAACAGGAGGTGGCTTTTGTGCAGCACATTCAGTTGAAGAGCATCATAAACGAGAGATTCAGTTGAGTCCACCGTGAAAACTAAATTGAGCTTCAAATGAGCGGTGCGGTGTAGCCTCTGTTCCGACGAAGGCAGATGGAGCTAAGCCTCCCCGCAGGGCGTACCCGTCCACCACACGAGGTTTTCATCCCTTGTGCATGCTACCAGATCTGCAAGGTGGAAAACCATCCAAGCAGTCATAGATGCGGTTTGTGCATTACCAAATACTTCAGCTACCGATTTTTCTGGTCGCTGGAAAAACAGCTCAGTCAATTGGAGCAAGCAAACAGCAAACAGACTCTGGCAAAGGCAAGCCGCGGAGAATAAGTGAAATGACAGCTGCCAATGAGACATTGGGAATGGGATGGTGGTAATCACGTCGAGCGCACTATGGCTAAACGGCGTTGGTGTGAGCTACCATGTCGAGCAGAGGCTTACCGCGATGTTGTGTGTGAAAGTGTTTAGTGGGGTAAATCATCAGACGGATATATATGTGAGCGCAGAATGCGCTCTGGTACTGAAGAAAAAAGCTGACTTTGGTTTGGTTTTTACCAGTTAAAGTTAGGCTGAGAGCACCAGTCACCAGACAGAGCTGATATAGCAATCCGGAGCAGGGGCTTGACCAGGACGAGGTATAAGTTGGCTGGATAAAAAGAAAAACAACCGGGCCGGTAACACAGCATATTTAGATTAGGTAGGCGCTTAAGTCATACAGTGACTTGAAGAAAAAAGAGCTAACTTTGGTTTGGTTTTTGTCAGCAGAATTAGGTCGAGAGCAGTAGTTGCTAGACAGAGTTGATAGAGTAATCCGGGAGAGACCAGCGGCAGTAAGTTATGCAGGATTTTGTGGAGGAGAAGCTTAGGTCAGAGTCGTTTGAGCAGCGAGTCAGTGAATCTAAGCCTCGCCTAATCTGGTAAAAGGTAAGTGATTGTGCAGAGGGAGGAATGTGTACGCGATTTTTATATCGTCCGCGAAGAGGAAAGCCTTACCATGGGATACGGCGCCGAAGACGTCATTGAAGTACAGTAAGAAAAGGATGGGGTCTAGCACGCTTCCTTGGATGACTCCAATAGTGATCGATAGTGGAGATGATTGTATGTCCCCGATTTGCGTTATTTGCTTCCTGTCTGATAAGTAGGAGGCGAGCCACTGAAATAGGGTTCCAGTGATGTCAACGGTACTAAATTTGTTTAGCAGGGAGGCATGGGGGCCTGGTCAAACGCTTGTTGAACGTCCAGGTAGACGGCTAAAGTGGAGTATCCAGCGTCGTAGGTTGCTGTGATGGTCTCAAAGAAGTGGAGCTGGTAGCCACGAATGGATCTTTGAGGCAGGAATCCATACTGTTTGTCATCTGTCGCACTAGTAGCCTGGAGGAACTTGGTTAATGGAACTTTGACCGACCAGGCGTTCAAGTGTTCTCATTAAGAGGGAGGTATGGTGGAATCCCCTGTAGTTGGAAGGAGTTTGCCTAGAACCAGATTTGAAATACGGGTGGATTATAGAGTTCTTCCACCGGAAGGGGACAATTCCATGGTTTATAGAGTGGGTAAAACGATTTAGTACAAGGATTCCAATAGCTTAGCCGCTTGTCTAAAGACACACGGTGGAAGGTCGTCGGCCCCTGGCACAACAGAGTCCTTGATCTTTAGAAGAAGGGATGAAACATCAGCATGGGAGGTGGATATGTTACTGAGAGTCGGGCGGTAACCTTGACCATTAGGAGCTTGCAGAGATGCAGCAGTGGGAAAGGGTTTGGAGTCGGGAGGAATGGGTTGGTAACAGCTGGCGAAATAAGCGTTCAAATGGTCTGCAGTATTGACAGGATCAGTGACGGAGCCAAGGTAATACAGCTACCGCCGAAGATGTCAGTCGGCTCTGTGAGTAGGTACCGCATAGTTTGGCGTTTAGTTGACGGGTGATATGCCTTCGCCCTTGCCAAACTTCGGGAGACCGGAGGCGTGCATGTGCGGCATCAGGTCAATATAGCCACATATGCTACTCCCGATGGTAGTGGATGGCGTTGTTTTGACGCTTTGCAGAGGTAGCAAATGTGGGTGGAACGCATGTGACAAACCGCTTTGGTTGGCTTTCCGAAGCACCTAATATTCGGTCCGAAGTTACAAACTGTGCACCTTCCTGAAAACGGACGGCATAAGTAACGGGCCTCCGGTTATTATTGCGTCCATGGAGAGTAAACAGTCTGCTGCTATGCGTAAGCTGCTCGACTTATTCGAGGAAATGCTAGGAGAGTAGTATCCAGTGAAGATAGTACACCCGCAACTATTCCCTTCCAACTCTCGGCCGTACTATCTCTCCCACTCGTTCCATTAACTGAAAATACGAATAAGCTCCTCGCCTGGCCCCAGCTGCCTGCATGGTACGTTCGTTCCAAACGGCTAAACCTGTCGTTCGAGGTTAACCATTTCGGCGGACTTTCAGTCCGTGTTCCCACAAAATCGGTAATTTTCTATACAATTCGCTTTCTGGCTCGTATGTTGCCACCATCTCACTCTTCCAAGGATGTATTATACCCGTTTCACATCAGCGACTCCAGTTAGTCTCAACAGTTTCACATTACACAACGTTTCTGACATCCCTGTTACTATTTAAGCGCTTTGCTCACCCCTCCACTTCATCATTCCCACTTAAGGTTTTTTGACCCTGACCAGGAGCCCAACAGTTCAGGGTCACAAGGCCTCAGTGGTGGTTTGAGTTTTCAATTCAGTTTGACCGGCTGGATGAAGCTAGTTCTGCTGCTTCACCAGACCTGATGTTCTGGTTCTGGCAAGCTTGGACAATGCCGTACATTTTTTTGTCATAATACGAGAGCACCGAAGGCAACGCATAACGCTGTAGAGCACCAGCCAGATGAAGGAAACGATTATTTTATGTGACCCATCAGCTCCAAACAGCTCGTCTGTTAATGAGACCTCACGTATTCCAGGTAAGTCTCGTATTTCTTGAGGGATACAGTGAGCAAGCGTGATAAATTGCCGCTGAAGGTGGCGCTGCGTAAATAAGCCTTCTCGATGTTATAGTCACTCAGGTGCTCCCGTTTTATTGTACGAAGTCCTCCCAGGGTGTCAGCCGCGTGCCTCATGGTGATATTCCGATGAACTAACTGGTATCTTCCTCTTACTTCATGACGTCAATAGCCCAATGAACTCTCCACAAGAAGAAGGTCCTGCGTCTCCAAAGAAGGGCACACGTACTGAACAAAACGACCAATAAAACAACTTTTTATTTCGTCCAATTTGGACATTTTCACGGGCAGAAATGGACGGGTGCGCTCCGGCCAGCTGATAAGGCACTGTGGACGCCTAGCCGTATGTTATTCGTGTGCGTCAGTTAGGTTCGTCCAGCCAGTAATGAACAGGGCTTCCGCAATTCTCACTGGTAACAGCAATTGCCGAGCAAAAATTATTTACAGGAATGGAACCTCCACATATTTTGCATCCACAAGGGCTATGTAGATTCTAGAATGTTCAGCTGGTTATTTCAAATGTTAAACTATCTGAAAGTTCTGTCGATTGTAAATGGGTCACGCCTTTCCGCAATTCGCGATTTCTTATTACACTAGGCAACGTAATCACAGTAAGTGGTGTTTATTGACCTTGAAGAATCGCTCGTTCAAACAAATCACTAATGTACGTACTCTGCATAATAATTCATTATACATGGACATCCTGTACCATGAAGTGGCTTTCGAGAAGTCAACTCCATTGTGCGAATACTGAGCGGCCCGCGAACGCAACTAAATGTTCGCGGTTTTTGGCCTGTGCACGAACGACCAATCAAAATGCTGGCTTATGCGTGAATCGCATGCCGCACACGTGAAAACGCGTAGTATACGAGGCCTGACTGTCAGTATTGGTGATGTACAAACTTGCTTACTAAACTTCGGCTCATGGGTTTCTTTTTGCTTAACATCCACAGGAACTGTCGTGGTGCTTCCCCAGCGTACACATTACGGGTGTAGTATGCACGTTTTAGAAGCACGGCATACGTGCATGCTACACCTGTAATATGCACGCTGTGGAAGTACCACGAGGTGGAATTATCTGGAGGTGCAAACAGATACCTGGAGATTCATACACTATCATTCCGAGGCCGAACCATCTCATCTGGTAACCCCATTGCTTTAGGGTGACAACGTATACGAATATATAAAGTATACGTATTCGAAAACGGGTGTTTGATTGTGCGGGGGATATTTCAGTCGTGGAAAACATCTATTGCTGTCATTTGCAGTGGATCGACCATGTGTTACACATGCTGCATCATTGTTTTCAGATATCCGTCTTGTTCTGTGTGCCTTCTTCGGGATAAGATAAGGTGTATGTTGGTAGAAATAGCTTACGTTGAATATGAGTGTTAGCATGGTCCTTCACCCAGGATCGGCACTATCAACTTAGCATGCAGTGTCCGCTGCTGGAGTCGTAAGAATAGACTGGACGTTACCAGTGGGGTGGGTGTGACGGTTTGTGTGCCTCCGTGCCCCACTGACCTATACTGGGGTATGTCCATGCGGAGTCTCATACCAAATTGGTCAGTGGTTAGAGGTCTGACAGTGTCCCGGCCCTCCAGGTTGAGGACTGGGACATGTATGGCGACTTGTTCTATAAAAGTGACAATGCACCTGCATTTCCCAACAAACACCACTGTCTTGTGATCAGGCTTTTGAGCTAAAGCTTTGGTCGAGGACTCTTAACGTCCTCCTGTCTAGATGTCGGCGCCCTGACAGTATCCAACCGCACCCACGACTGTGGTAATTACAACTAAAAAAGATCTCATGCCTCGTCGGCCGACGAGGGGTGTGACCATTCGGGTCGCCTTACTTTCTGCATACAGCAGGACAGGCAAGTGAAGACGCTACTGCTGACGTCTCCTTTCCTACACTTTCAGGTTTTCCCTCTTTTTCCCTAAACCACGCACGTTTTATTACTCTCCTCACGTGTCCCAAGACTATGACCGACCACTTTGTTCACTGTGCATTACACTCAGCTGCAGCTTCTGTATGTCCGAATTCAGTAACAATCCTAAACACTTGGATCGGTCGAGATTCATATCGCATCACGCTCTTTTGCCTGATCTCTTGATGGCAGGACGGATACCTTTGCCGGATATACCGGCTACTAACGAAGACGGTATCAGAGCAGCGTACGCACTTACCTGGTTAATGTCTATGGGTCTTCCTCGCACGGGGACAAGGTTAATTATCGCAGTAATAGCGAGTCCCGCGGACACCGGCAAACAGGAAGATCAGCCGGCTGGTCAAAGCGACCACGGGGGACATCGACTTTTGGCGTGGATCCCCACTTAGCTTGGGGACGATAATCCTCCAATATGGGTTACTGATCGTGCAAACCATCTGTCGTATGACAGTCACCCCAACTGTCCCTGCAAAATTTGGCGCTTAGTGCAGCTTGTGGCATTGCGTGCCTTCAAAAACTTCGATTTGCTGACAAAACGACCAAAGCGTCTCGATCGATAGAGTGGTAGCGTCTCTACTTGATTGGATGTCGTTTGACAGTAGCCTCTGACAGTCTGTAAAATAATTTCGAGGTGAGGTAAATCGCTCTCTGTTTGTTATGTCTGCTTAACCTCAACTGACTACAGTTCCGGCTCTGTCGAAGACAGTTTTTATGACACTAGGTGCTAAAAGGGCGGACATTGTTGTGGTTGCTGTGGAGGTAGATAGACTACTCGCTGCTGAGGCTCCATCGGGTGGTCTTCTTGAATTGGACACGAGACGCGCGGAGATCGCCTGCTTCTTATGTGTGCCTATCACAGACTGTTCATTTGGAGTAGCTATATTTGGAACAGCGGTAATCGCTTGACAGCGTGGTGCCCCCCCCCCACAAACGAACTAGTCCCGAATCCAAATAGGCCAAATTTCAGTCAGTTTCCCGTGGCGAGGGTCGGTCACTGCCTGCCGCTCCTTCTAGGATACCCGCGTGAACTCCGAGGATGCACTTGTGCACTGCTGATTTTCATTGCTCTTTTCAAGTCTATGTAAGACGCGCACAAGTGGACCCAGAAGTCAAACGAACCTATAAGAATTGGCTCCTCGAACAATTGCCGAATGGTCCGATGGCGGATATCAACGGTCACTGGGAAAAGATGTCCAGAGCGTTGCTCAAGGCCGGAAATTCTGCGATAAAACCCAGCCAACCTCATCCAAACATTGGATCTCTGATAGGGCCGTGGTTTTTTTGGAGGTCCGCAACTACAGTTCCATAAGGAGCATCATCCAACAACAAGTGAAACCGAGTGTTTGCGCGGATCGAGAAGCTTCGTGGAACCGAACGGCCGAGGAAATGAAAGATACGAAAAGTGCTGGAAACGTCCGCAAGCCGTTCCGCTTGATTCATTCGGCTGGTCCTTGGAAGTCTCTTGTCAGCGAAATTATCGGGGACCAGAATGGCTGTCGGATATCCAACAAAGCCGAACGTCTGCCCAGTGGGTCACTACTTCGAACAGCAATTCAGTTGGCTACCTAATACTTCCAATCTGGAATCCTGGCCTTAAACATAAAGGTGGACTGTGAATACAGAGTCCCTTTCAACCTCGGATGTCTCGAGTGTGTCTCTACCCAAGTGTCATCATGCTGCTGGTCCTGACGACATTCCATCTACTCTGTTCAAGGATGGTGGTGAATTCCCCAGTCGTTGTCTGTCTAGTCTATTGGAGTATATCTGGGAGAAATGGGCCTTCCCAGACAAGTACGGGAAGTCGATAGTGGTGCTCGTTTTGAAGAAAAGTACTCGCAATGGATGTAGTGACCACAGGGGTGCTGGTTTGACTTTGAGCTTTTGGCGTCCCCGGTTTTTCGTTGTCTTACGCTGACACGCTATTTCTTGACCCGTGAGCACCAAGCGGATTTTCGACGGGGTGGACGCTGCGTTGATCACATCTTCATACTCTGTCAGGTGTTAGAGCAACGCTATATGTACAGACGACCTACAATCTTCGTATTTTTTTTATTTCAAGGGTGCGTTTGACTCTATCGGTCAGTGTTGTTAACTACATTTGCTCAACAGGGTGTGCCCCAGAAGTTCGTGAACATAATCCGATCCCTATATTCACATACATCCGTGCGTGTGAGGTCTTATGGTAAGCTCCCCAAAAGCTTCCCTACAAAAAGCGGTGTCCGACAAGGATGTCCACTCTTCAGTCTTTTTGAACTTCACCATTGGTGAAATAGTGAGGCGAACGTGAGAAGGTCTTCAAAACCCCGGAGTTCAAATTCTTGCTGGTGAGAGCCTTGTCGATCTGAAGTACGCAGACGACATCGCCCTCATCTTTGAAGACCAAGGCAGAGCACAAGCCCTGTTGAATAAACCGACCACCTTCACATCTTTTGGCATACTCCTTGCACCTTTAAAGTGCGAAGCCATGCTGCAGAACGGACAATCTCTGGACATACCTCCTGGAATTCAGGGATAATCACGGGAGGTTTCGGAGGATTTCACATACCTCGGTAATTATATTTGTTCTGACGGAAGTGTATCTGATGAATTCAGTGCATGAGTCTCAGAGACCCGATTCATGTGTGCTAATTTGCGTCGCTTGTTACGCCAAAAAGCATATCATTGAGTCTTAAGGCTCGCTTGCACCAGGCCCGCAGTAAGAGCTGTATTGTTTCATGGTTGCAAAATACCGTCTCTGCGGACAGATGTGAGGTTTCAGGTCTTTGACCACCGATGCCTCAGAAGTGGTGCTGGTTTCGGATGATGTAATTAAAAAACAGGGATTCGGTTGTGCAACTACTATTTCAATCGCGGGAAAAACTGTCCAGCTGTAACACCCTTCCGGTGCCTAGCTGCCATGCAACCTGAGGGAAGCACGAGGGCTGGGATACTGCCAGGTTGCCCAAGCCCAGACAGGGGAAGTTGAGAAGCAGATGTCGGGTTCGAACCACGGACCTTTCGGTTGGTAAATTTGCGCACTTGAGCCATCTCGCGGGAAAAATCCACGTCCATCAACTACGGTGGCTCGGCCATGTGCTACGCATGCCGAAACACCATGTACTGAGACTAGTAATGTTAACAGTGTGAAGGATATTGCGAAGAGGTTGGATGTCGTTGGTGCGGTACGCCTTCCAGGATGAGGTCCTCGTGACCCCTCCTGCGTGTGACTGGATACATTGCAAGAAATGACGGCTGATAGATGTCAGTGGCATCTGTGCTGTCAGTTTCTTTCCAGATTGATTGAGCGCTTGGAGGTGTAGGCACTTCAATGCTTCTGACAGGCCAGCACCAGGTCGCTAAAGCGACATCCCATAATTTTAAGTGACGTGTGTATCAGGCTAGGGTTGTATGGTTGTGAGACGTAGTCTCTGCAAGCAGCGAACCTGAGATGTCTTCAGCTTTTCGATAACCGTTGCCTTCGAACATTGGCTCAGCAATCCGCAACGAGGCAACTAGAAGGTGATTGTTTGGTTGTTCTGCAGAGACGAAAATCGAAGAATTTGTCCAGCACCAAAAGTCTCTATGTTCTAGTCATGCGTTGCGCATGCCAAATTATCGTTTGTCTAATAGAGTGCTATTTTCCTTATCGAAGTTCAAGTGGTTAGAGCAGAGTTTGTGAACCTTTGGCCTGGTAGATGGATATTAAAGCGGTTACGAAAAGTGTGGATGTTGCCGGTGGGACTCAACTTTCGGAATCGGTTCCGCGTGATCCTCTCTGTGCACGGTTGGAAACGCTGCAGGATATCGCACCTAACTGATTTCAATAGAACTCTTCATCTTCTGTCCGTATTGCCTGAATGAGTGCCTGGAGATGCAGGCACCTCAGCGTGATTGCGGTAGGCTAGCACCAATCTCCTTTCCAAATTACTTATTATTTTCTCCACAATGAAGCTATACCACGTGCCTCATGCTATGCCGAATGCTATATGCCTTTTTGATAGCATACTGACGTTCAGCTCCGTGCATTCCGACCTTCGAACCAAAGGGTACGATTGAAGGTCTCAGTATTCATGTTGGTGTAACGCAGCAACAAATCAACAGTGGTAGCACCTATCTTGACGTCTAGGATTATGTACATGGTATTCGTCCTATAAAACACTGTGGCGAAGACAATCCGTATTTGAGGCAGTGTATTGGAATCATTAGTTTAGAAGCCAGTGCTGGCCGGAATGCATACGGGCTGCTTCAATAGTGTTCAGGAAACGGTTTGTCAATGAGGTGACAACAAATAACATTGTCGCTACCACGTACCAGAAGAACAGATATGCTGGTTGCCGGGCAGAGTAGTATCAACCGCATGTCTTTTTATTTACGAAATTCATTTGACCCACTCAACTCGAGGTATGTCCTGAATTTTGGACTTTTCTCAGTGATTGCACTACACGTATTCCATTTTGACTGGGAACACTATTGGGCTGTGAGGTCGAATAACCTTCCACAACATCATTCAATACAGAATCAGTCTTTGCCCCAAATTATAAAAAACGGTTCTAGACAGGCGGATCAATGTGACCTTTGTTGGAAGGTCCACGGGGTGACCATCCCAACAATAATGATGTCGTTCGGATATAGCACCCTTTCGGTGCCCAGCTGCCATGCCACCAAAAGGAAGCATGCGGGCTGGGATACTGCCAGGTTGCCCAAGCCTAGACAGAGGAAGTCGAGGTGCTTTATACCAGGCTTTGTAGTAGCTATACTACATCTACTAGACTCTGATAATTTGGCCACTCCATAGCCCTCCCCCTTCCAACGACTGGTTTTACCCGCTCTGCTCGATGTCCTATGACCACATGTGCCACTAACTAAGGAGCACTTGCCCGGTTCATCATCTGAAGATAAAAGTGAATGAATTGCAGTGAAATACATTTTGACCCACTGTTAGGTGACAATACACGACAACTGTAGCGTCCACGGCAAATTTAATTTACTTTTTTCTTGAGTAATGGACTTTGCTGCTTTTATTTGTTTCTCGGTCACCCTTTTCCCTTTGTATGATGGCAGTCGCCAAATATCCAATGACCTGTGTTACTTAGTCGTTTTGCGTTTTGTTCTAGACACTGTTTCAGAAATGTTGACTGAGACTATGAAAGCCAACCTCATGAGCTACAAGGTAAACCTCCCGATTCCGATTCAACGATTACAGTACTCCTGCCGGGATACTTCTCCTCTGTCGAATGCGATTATGCATCCATTCTGGGATTGGGTGACCAAAGTGAGTTCTGCATTTTTATCAGTTTTGTAAACTGCCTTACCCATCATCTCTCTTTCCTGCTACTATAGTTCTATCCAAAGTGGTTGGCCCCAAACCTACTAACTTTCGCCGGATTCCTCTTGACTGTGCTGCACTTCTTAATTCTGACCTACTACAATCCTCACTTTGATAATCCGGGAAGTGTACCGGGTTGGGCTTGGTTACTGACAGCCCTATTGGTCTTTCTAGCTCATACAATGGGTACTGATTTGTTTTGGTTTTTCTGTTCATACAGCTCACCTCTTTCTTCCCAGATGGCACGGACGGAAAGCAGGCACGGAGAACTGGATCTTCTTCCCCCTTAGGTGAATTGTTTGATCATGGGTGCGATTCATGGTCGATGTTTTTCATACCCGCTGCATTGTTAACAATGTGTGGTTCCTATTCCACTCCGATCAGACTGTTCTTCCTTCAGTGGATCTTGCTTTGGACATTCCTCTCGTCCCACTGGGAAAAGTACATTACTGGAGTTCTTTTTCTACCTTGGGCTTTCGACTTTGCGCAGCTCGTAAGTGGTTTCCATAAAAAATGTGCGTTCATTTCGTGCATCATTTCGTGTTCATTTCATTTGGTCCATTACAATCTTGTAGGTAAAAATATGGAGTCTTTAGCATGTTTCCGCTGTTTCTGAGGATCAAACTACTGGACTTCTCTCAAGGGCGCAACTTTTGTTGCATACTTCAAAGATAACCAGGAAAATTACTCATTTAAACGCTGTACTGGCGCAAATTAAGGGTATGAATGAATCTGTCGTCTTTTTGCTACTGACCTCGTCACTCGTACTCTTTAGACCGACCTACTTGCTGCAACGAAAAAAGGGAGTAGGGAATAATCTATTTTTAGTAAATCTGACGAGCCTTGACTAGCATTTGTTTTTAAAAACCTACAATTTTTTACGAAACCTTTCCGATTATGTTACTTTGAGTGATTTTTAGAAAAATCCAGTCATTCTGTAAAAAGTGTTAAACAGTATGCCAGACAGTTCTGCTGTAAGTCCTAGACCTAACCTAGGTTTTGGACATATCAAATGGAACCACACTCCTCTCACTGTTAACACAGCTTTGGGGATGAATATTGTCATGTTGCTTTGGCTATTTCCGTTGTTTAGTGGGTTGAATAAGAGAGGCTTCCAAAGGAGACCGTCCTTTTTACATTCCCTGTCTAGGCTTGGGCAACCTGGCAGTATCCCAGCCCTCATGTTTCCTTCGGGTGGCATGGCAGCTAGGCACCGAAAGGGTGCTACAGCTGAACGATTTATTTTTTTTTTACATTGTGCGATCTTCCACAACCTCTTCCATTCGTTAAAAATCTCCGACTGTAGCTATTGTGAGAACACAGCATTTCTGTTACAGAAAAGTCCGGTAGAAGTTTCTCAGGTTAAGATGTGTGAGTTACCAGATGTAACTTTTGGCGACATACGCCTCGGATCATCACAGGCCAGCATCCACTCACCTGGAGTGACCTATTTTTACAGGAACCCATCAGAAGACGCTGTGGAGGCTTCTACTGTAATACCAGATTTTTATTAGCCTGTTCTTTAAACTAATCTCTGTTTGTGTACTTCCAGGGTGTCATTCTGAGTTGTATTTTGGCATACAAATTTGGTTTCGAAATTTTCGGCGTACCCATCGTTTTTGGATTGAGCATGGCAGTGATCTTCGAGATTACTCTGCTTGGTGAGTCGGTCTGGCGTAATTTACATGTCGTTGATTTTTTTCAGAAAAAAACGAATCATTCCTTTGCATACAGGACCGTATCTGCCATGTTCTAGCCAGGCATCTTTAGTCGTAGCTTCGGTTAATCGGTTGAGTACCGAGTACCTATTCAGCAGCCTAACCCTTTAATGACCTGTCTGTTTCACATCACCATCATGCTTTTACTATTTGAGTGTTCTAATAAAGTCTGCGCATGTGTCCGTCAGTCTTATTTACTCGAGCTTGCATCGGATTCACAAAATTTCACACAGTGGGGCTCCTCCCACAGCGTTTGTTTTATCACAACTATCTGCAGATGTCTGGTGTTTCCAACCGCTATTGACGTACAGCTTCCCACGGAATCCAAGCCAAACCTGAGAAGGCTAGCTAGCTCACAAACAGTCCAACGGGATTCCCTTTATGTCTGGGTCAGCGAAAAGAGGATAATTGCCTGTGAATTAACCGTATTGTCTGTATACGCCAGTTTGATTACGTGGCCTGTCACTTACGCAGCTGGCTCTGAGACCACGCAGCTGTTGAATTTGATTTTCTGCTGAACTGGCCAAATTTTCATGTCCAGAATGTTCTTTTCTAACTAGCTATTGCGTGCAACTTATCGTCATTCTTTTTGTTCCAGTATCTTTCTTCTTCGTTCACATTCCGTTCACGGTGTACAATTTGTTGCACGATTGTACTCCGGGCGTATCATGGCACAGGGGACGTGGTTACATGGAGGCTGTTCGACCCACAGTACCCATGGCTACTTTGATGATCATATCGACAATTTGGGTATTTCTGTCTCCGTCAGATATAATGAGTCGCCAACCACGGCTTTTCCTCTACGGTCTGTGCACTGTTGGGTCAAATGTCTGTGTAAGTCTTACCATACGGGTCTCACCATACGGGTCTAATTTTTTGACCCTGAGACTGTTCCGTTGCACTCATGATCCCGGCATGAGGTGGTTCTATGCTGTAACGTTTTGTGAAGATAATTTTCATCCCATATGACTATGGTTCTTACGTATAACTAACCTTTCCTTTGGCGCGGTTTTTCGGAAGCTGTTTTCCTTAGTCCGTTTACTCATGCTATTTCCGTGCAAACCGGCTACTTTCCCCACATGGTAGTGTGAATGTAAGTGGAATTTCGTTATACCATCACTCGTTATGTGTTAGTTTCGCCTCCTTTTATGCTTCTGCAGACGGTGTCCGTTGTGTCTATCGTTATAGCGTCTGTCCACCGGCAAACTGAATATGCTTGCGCTACACCGACAATTATGTCGTATTGGTATCATCAGCGCATTGTGGCAGACACATTTGCTTTTTTGCCGTTCATTGCCTGTACAATGGTCGTGCTGATTACAGTGTCAAGCATGGAAAACGACACCCAACCATTCAGCTGTTACATTTTTAGGCGCATGAATGGAGTATGACGTGTTTTGTTCAGACCTAAATATGAGCAATCGAGATTTTTCAGGTGGATTGTTGAATCAGAAAGCTCCTACCCTGACCCCAAATGAGTATTTTAAGAAATACCTTCATTGATGGTAGACTGTTTGGCCCATCCCATACGTGACCCATATTCGGAGCGAGATAGCTCAGTGTTTAGAGCGTAAATTTACTGACCGGAAGGTCCATGGTTCGAACCTGACCTCTGCCTCTCGAATTCCCTGTCTAGGCTTGGGCAACCTGGCAGTATACCCAGACCTCGTGCTTCCTTCTCGTGGCATGGCAGTTAGGCACCGAAAGGATGCTACAGCTGAACGATGAATGGACCCACGTTCCACCATCTGGAACCTGTCAACTCATCGTTTGATGCGGTGACGTATCTCCGACCAAAGATCACCACATAAGTGGTTGTGGTAGAACTGCAATTTTGTCGCAACAGAACTAAGAATCCTCCCAAACGACTTGACCAACAGCCTGATCAGCAGCGTTCTGTTCCATACGGAATATGGTAGTGTCAGGCCAACTACCAAAACGGTCTTACAGGATACCATAAGCATTTCAATGTCTTTCAGGTCAGGGTTAGTTCACTACGGATCACCGGATGATGACATTGTACCGGTAAAAGCCACCTCAACTTAGGACATAGACGATATTTTCGTCATCGTTTTGGTCTGTGACATCTCACTTATTCTCAATGTCCTACTGCTCTGGTCGGAATTTCAGCGTCTTACTGCGCTGAGATTTGTTGAAGGTTCTTCGTTTCATAACTAGCAAATGGGAACCTGTTGAACTTTCCTAAAATCGATTTAGTTGTACAAAGCTCCTACATTATGTGAAACAGCCTCGTAAATCAGGGCACGTTTGAATGTTGGAGATTTCCCCGGTTACTAGGGCCTGTGTGAATGTATACGTTCTTGGAAAGAAGCCTGCACGAAAGTGAGTTGCACTTGAGCCATCTCGCCATCTCGTCAAATTATCCTGGAATTTAATCAGGTGAGTTTCCACTTCGCTCCATGATCAATGGTGCTAGTTTTTCCCCAACCCTTCTGTGATATCACAGCACAACAATTCACTGGCTGTTTTCACCCACTGTGAAAAGGAACGGTTACTTACGGTTTTGGGAGTGTTTTCTGAATGACAGCATTTTCACAACCTGTTATACACACCTGAATTCCTGTACCAATTTCCAAGGCTGTTTTTTCAGCAGTTCTTAATCGATCCATACCACTTGTCCGCGTAAGTCATCTGTGTGTAAGTTATTTGTAACAAGAATTGCTAGGTTGTGTGCTAGAGCTAGTCAGTCACCATTTATATTCGACTGCCTAAGGAGATATAAATCCAGAACTTTTGACAAAGACAAAGAAGACACACAAGTGCATGTTGAGGTTTTATTCTTTCGCCGCTGCCAACGGATGTTGGGGATACAACGGTTCTGTGGACGACGCAGTCGAACTAGGTATAAATGTTAGAAGTCTCTTTGTCCCCCACTTCCTGTGTTCTGGAGCTGGCCTAATCCCCACAACCAAATCGGTCAGACTCTCGATTCGTCGGCTTGGCACAATTGACTCAAGAACGGATGGTCGGCTGGTGGATTACTTTTAGGTCCATCGTGCCAGATGATCAGGAACAGCCTGGAGAACTGAAAATTAGAGAATGGCACCAGTCACAAACAAATAGTAGTTACATGCCAACTTCGATTGGGCACCTGGAAATGAGTATCTTTCTAGACAATATGAGAGCGACCAACCTGGAGAACAGACATAACCCATTCTTCCGAGGTGCTGAAAGGCTATCGTAAGACCCAACCACCTTCGGCTAAACTTGTTCGGCAGGTGAAATAAAAGTACAGGACGGTGGATGTACATTCCTTTATTCTGGAACTTTACAGACCAGTCGATGGAAGTATACAGCTGGTTTTTATAGAAACTGGTCATATGAATGGAAGGATTTTGGATTCACTGAACTGTCACTGCGGGGATAGTGATAACCCGTCTTTGATACTCTTCGACTCTGCCAATTTTGTCAGAATGTATTCTCGTCTAGGTAAACTGGTCCACTATCTCTAGTGCTTCTGATGCCATGACCAGCTTTGGTGGTCTCCCATATCGAAGAAGGTGGTTTGGTTGGGTATCCAACTTTGAGCCTTTGATACAAGAGTCTGATCCACAGTGTAGTGGGAAAAGGTTGGCTTTTGTTCCAGGGCACTACCGGCAACCTCATATTCAGAAGTCTGTCTCGCGAAGTAACAGGTGCTAAGGTCAGATCCAGTGGCAAAATGCTCTGACCCAATGGGCTGTGGGAAACTTGAGTAACCTGAAGCCGCAGTGAGCAGAGCATAAATGTCTGACTCCTACTGTGGCTGCACACTGCAGATGCCTTCTGAACAGCACCAAACTGTTGGGATCTAAAAGGATTCGGACCGTATTGAATAATGGGTGGACGATAGCTGTCAGCCATTGGGTGGTCGGAGTGGGTGGTCTTTAGAGCCGATCTTTTCCAACCCATACTTCTTCGGGGAAGACAGCATCATTGCTTCCACAAGTATAGATATACTAATTGTCTGGAGGAACCGCCTTACTGTCTTCAAACTTCCAACGCAGAGGACACCACGACTTTACCCTCAGACCGCCTCATAGTGCTGTCGCTCTACGTTCAGCTGTAGAACCTTTTCAGTGTCAGGCTGCCATGCCACCAGAAGGAAGCACGAGGGCTGGGATACTGCCAGGTTACCCAAGTATAGACCGGGGAAGTTGAGAGGCAGAAGTCGAGTTCGAACCACGGACCTTCCGGTCAGTAAATTCGCGCTCTAACCACTGAGCTATCCCTGGGACTAGCTGCTGTTTGTCTGGTTGCCCCCGTTTGGCCCCCTTGGTATGAATTCATCGAGACTAAAGTCCGTGATAACGCTTAACCGACCCTGTTATTTGGCTGATCGAATTCGGGAACTTTTCAGGAACCAAAAAACGTGACACAGTACGGAAGAATCTCTCGACCATGCCTGCACTCTTTGCAGGTGCTTTTCAAACGTTCACAAGTTTCCAATTTCTAGCGTACCAAAATAATTGGTGTGTTGCAGACCCAAGTCTAGCTTGAGTGTCTCTATGTTCAGAAACTTACATCAACGGATTTAGGTAGAACAGATTTGTGTGGGGCAAAACATTTGGGTACGTGGACCAGTTTCTCTCACTTATGCAGTAACGGTGGATACTACTGATGGGGCATGCGAGTAAATTGTTTCTCGTGACTCCGCTTTGCGTCTATTGGAAAGTGGGGTTTATTACGGAATCTGTGGAATTGCTTTGTAACATTCGTTTACATTTGAGTGGTAGTCAATGAATATCCAGGAAAGTTCAGGAAGACGCGTTCGAGAAGAAGACGGATATTCACTTTTTATAAACAAGATGCATATGCGAGTCTTGCTTTTCTGTCCACTAGTCTGTGCCTGTTCACTTACTGTTTTCTAATAAATAACTCCGCAGCGAGGGTCTTCTTCCGTTCAGTGCCACACCAAAAGTGTTAATCAACTCCTGAGCACTACCAAACAGTTAAACAGCTGTGTAGACAACCACTCAAGGACTACCGACTTATTTAAGTTTTGTTTGTTTGCATTTCTAGCCGACGCTTGCTTGACCCTACCGTAATACTGTGAGATAACGGTGCTAGTAGCCATCTGGTTACTAGTCTTCCGCCTGACAGTAGTGCGGTATCCCACTCATACCTGCAGGAACCGACCGACGAAACCATCGCCATGGTGCAAAATAGCTACTGCCGATGCTACCATGCTTAGGCCGGAGGATGGCTCAATAGGCCTATACAGGTTTGCCGGACAGTCTTTCCCCCACTGATTTACATGAAAACATCTGTGGCGCGCACACTTTTGGCTTCGTGGCAACTGCTTTCATGTTATCTACTGAGTTCAGGCATCCAATGGATCAACTGCTATCGGTCTGCAGATTGCTTTCAGTCTTATGTGTACAGAGCGCTGTATAATGGAATAACTGAAAGTAAAACGTGCTTATCCTTTGTAGAAAGTAAGAATGGTGGTCATGAAAAATACTCGGGTTGAAGAATAGTTTGCTCCTTGACTCCCTACTCAATAAATGATATTCAGTTCGTTGCATTGTCAGAATCATTTACCGTCTGTTTTGTGTGCGGAATAAGACGTTTCACGCGCTGATTTACAACGTTCTTTATGAACCCACTCCTTTTTTAGGCCTAGAGGCGCATCTAACGTAGCCTACTGGATACTTACCATCTTGAGTATGGTATAGATTCATTCTCATTCATTCCAATCTTGAGTCATCAGCTAGAGATCCCGAATAACTCACTTCATTGTGCACATGTGTCTAGTCTAAAGGAATACATGGATCCATGATTCGAACCCAAGAGCGACTGGTTGTAGTCCTCAATAAGGATAAATCATCGGTCAACTACTTCGCTGATTATGGTGTGTTGAAATTTCATGCAAAATGTGTCAGTTATTTTGCGTTTGACTAGCGGTTGTTGTTAACAGTACCCTTCACCACTTGCAGAGGCTCGGAGACGCTTTTTTTGTCACTCACCCGGCAGTCAGGACAACAGCATAGCAGACAACAGCTGTTTGTAAACGCACCGACCTAAGAACTCTATTAGATCGCCTCAGGTGACACCATTACAATATTAGGTGCATTTATTCAGTTTGAATACAGCTCGAACATTCAGCTTTTTGGCTTGTTGTTTTTCTTCAATTGGCCCTAGTCATTAACCAACTTATCCCCCCTCGTCACCCGCACTTTTTAGTGTCACCTGATAATGGCACAACTGTGTAAGATTCGTGCTCCGCTCCTCAACTGGTTGGTGGTTGTCTATTCGTGCTTCGCCTTGACACTGTGTGCTTTCCGCTTTAACGGATGGGCCCTATCGCTGGAGCTCCCAGCACTTGCCGTACTCTGCCTGGTTGTCACAATCGAGCACGTGCATTACGCTTACAAAGTGGTGAGTGATCACTTGGTCGTTTCCTTTGTTTGCTGCGTGTACTATTTGCCTACTTGTTTTTGTGTAATCATCACACCAACAGCAACACCTGAGCAGAACACTGATGGTTCGCTGCCGTGCAATTATTTCAATTTGTTTGGATACAGTCTTTTGACAGAAAGGAATGTTAATGTATAAATCACCAACTTGAGTCAAGCAGTTAGAAAAGGAGGAAGTTGGTAGCTCGAGTTGTGCAGTTTTGCGTTGAATTGTCAGCCTAACTTGGCAATTCGGATTCCACAAAACTGCTAATCTCAGTAAACAGCTGAACCACAAGGTGGCAACCGTTATAGGAACGTGGATTGCTCTCTGTATCCTATTACCAAGTACACTGAACTCGGCGATAGTGAGGTTCCTTCTTGAGTCAGAGGTTCAGTAGCGATCGCTGAAACCAGATGTCTAACCGCTTTACACGCCCTATTTCAATGAGTCCAGTCTGTGTCGCTAACAGCTGGTACCCTGTAGCAGTTCGTTTCGTCCATGTGCTGTTTGGCTATACTCGGTAGCTCCAGTGCGGTACGTGGAATGGGATACGCCCACATCACCTCCACCGTTTCTCAACCCGCTGACTCGTACTGGGGCGATGAGTTGCCAATGATAGTTGGGAAGTTTGCTTCCATTGGACTACCACAGATCGCCTCTAGCGGCAGCAGATCCTTCTGTTGAATGTAGCGAACCGATCAGGACTTATATAAGGTTTCTGGTATTCCCGTTTCGGTGCAAAACTGTTCCGTTAGTGATTGTCTGTCTAGTATGATAAGTTTTGACTGCCACCGTGGGATCATCTTTCCACGTGCGCGCAACGACGAATCAGGGTACGTGTTACCCAGTATTTGACGTCTGTTCTTGTTGCCCTCTACTTCGTCGTCAGTAACTTACTCAGATGCACCAGTTACCTTGCCACATCCTTCTGTCATTTCCATCTGCATTCAGGTTTCAGAAATTTCCATCGCACTCAATGTCCCGGTGTTTCGATTGAAGACAGGCGAGTGATTCCTTTCCATGCGCACAGACAGTATTCGTATATTGCCTCAGCTGATGCAAAGTCGATATCAGGAATTCTATCAGTTTATGTAAATCTTACCTGGCGCATCTTTTTTTACTCTTAACTACATCTCCACACATACTATCTGCGGTATTTCTCGCTTTTTCTCATGAATTTTTGATCACTTACTGCATTTTCTGACCAAAGGACCGACCTTTTTCTACTGATCTCGCTTATTACTTCTGAATGTTTTCTCTCCTCGGTCCTTTAGTTAGGATCTCACTTTTCTTGACCTTAAGAGAAGCAGGCCGCGTATGTCTTACCCGATGATAAACCAATAAATGTGTAACCCCTGAGTTTTGTGTTGTTTCTTCCACGACATCTTCACTGGTTGATTCATGTTTTCCTCGTCATCCGTGACGATTTCGGTATTGCCCATAGGGCTGTGGATGTTGCCCTGTCCGTCTAGGTGAAATCAAATTATTCCGTGGTTCGAACCCTGCCTCTGCCTCTCTCTGCCTGTCTAGGCTTGGGCAACCTGGCAGTATCCCAGCCCTCGTGCTTCCTTCGGGTGGCATGGCAGCTAGGCACCGAAAGGGTGCTACAGCTGAACGATTTTGTATTGTGGACATCATCCAAGTCGGGGTTCATTTCATTATTTTTGGGCGGAAATGGTGTACCAGAATTTCGCGGGCTTCACCTAGTACAGTCTCGTTCACCGAGAATAGCGATGATAATCCCACATTGGTGGCGACGAACTGACCAACTGGTCGATGTCTAGTCTATCTACGTTTATGCTTAAATGGGCTCTTTACAGCTCCTTTATCCTCATTGGAAATCATCTGCAGTGCACCACTGGCTGTCTGTTCGCTGTAATCGGTTATCTCGTCCCGCAATGTGTTTTTCATCTTACCCTCGTTGGATCTCAGGTGAACCTGGAATAGCTAGGGCCCGCACAAACTCAGTGGAGCCCTATCATATGCCTCAACTGGACTGAATCGCAAGTTTTCTTAATCAGATAGGCGGCCGTCCTGTTAGTCAGATGTTTGGCCTATCAGGTTAAAATGCTAGATAGAAAGTGCTAAAAAGATAACTGAGAATCTAACACCATGCACTCTAGCCGAACAGGGGTTAGCGCGTCACAAATGTGATCCCACTGAGCTGATCTGTCACTCTGGTCTGGTCACTGCTTTAGTCTCAATGTTTGTTTTGTATTGTGATAAAAGTACTCTGGAAAGGATCAAGAATAATTCTGACAGTTCAATATCTGAAAATCTTGTTTTAAACCGTAGAAGCTTGTTTTAGCACAGTGAAACGAGACATCAATTGGTCATTTTGAAAATCAACCGAAGGCTTGCGTTCTTGACGTCTGAATTGTAGAAGCTTGTTCTTGAATCCCAGACTAAGTTTTTCCAAAATGAAGTGACAGTGACGAAAACACCACAACATTTTGAACTCAACAACAGTCCATGAAATCTATTTGTTATTCCGTGGAATTTTTCAGACTACGATTTTCATCAGCTTAATCTTTAATGGGTTTTGTCAGGTGATGAAATAAACGTTCGATACGAGGTTGAGCGTAGCAAGGTTATTCAAGCGTAATCAAAATAGGTTGGTTCGTCGAATTCGTTATTTACACGCTGCATTCTAACTTAACCTTGTGGGATACATTTGGATGTTTTTTCCGTTGTAAAAGCAAGCGCATTAGTCCCGTGCACTTAATCATGGCCAGCTTGTGGGTTTTATCTTACTTTTCAGTTAAGATTTTGTCCTGTCAGTGAGAACCGAGAAGCAAAGTGATTGATTCTGCTTTCTGTCATTTGCAGTATTCTACCTCAGTTCAGTGATTAAGCTCTCACAAAGCTCTCTCACGGATTTGCGAACCTCAAACGAAAGTTACTACAATGCTGTGCTCATGGAGAGATTTGGCTGTCTATGTCTGTACGTGTTAGTACTTGGTGTGTACGCAAATTTGTAGGGTAGATTCATCTTGGTCCGGTGAAACCTATCTGAGTCGGCCCTTGACGGAACCGGTTGGAGTGGATGGATGGAGGGTGGGTGAATGCTTTGAAAATGTTATAATGCGATGGCCGTGAAATTGGACGCGGACGCAGCGCAGGTGGTAAGGATAAGTTTACTCCGAACAACTGCAGTCAAGAGGTTAGAGACCGATTCCACTGAAGTCGACAGAACTTGACGAGATGGGTTTTGTAGATGATATTCGTCGTGAAGGCCAGTTGAAATATGAAGAGATTCGGAAATTCCATCTTAGATGTAGTCCTGCAAATGATGCCGGGAAGCTGTTTTAGCCCTATTTGGACTCATCAGCAGGGAACTCCGATCTTGCGACCCGACGGTTAGTAGTTGAAGAGTATACCATTCGGCAAAGAGCGGGTGGTCATAAGGTGATTAATTGGTATTTGGACAGGATACGACACCACTCCTATTGATTTGAACTGAATACCGACATCAGTTGTAATTGCTTCAGACATTGTACTTGCTCTAGTGAGTTATCGGACACATAGTGATAAGCATTCCCCACCTTTCAGCTACAATGGATTACGTGCTTCCAAGCCTACTTTTGCAGCGCGATGTCTCCAAGAGTAACAGCTACACGTCTTCGATGATATTTTTAAATATGGTATCATGTGACAGCCGCAACGCTGTAAGGTAAGCATGAACTTGTACCTTTGTTGCATATGAAAGATTTCCTACGGAATCGCCTAAATACTTAGAGCGAAATGTTGCTAGTCAAGTGGATAGCTTTTTCGAGCGGTCATATCCCACTAGAAAGCTGTAGATAAACTTCTCCCATATTCCTCACTCCGCCCTTTGTCACTTCCTCTATTAAACTGCGTCCAATACGTTTCGTCCTTGCAACGCCCTCGGCAGGACCAGGTGGTTCAACGCATCCATTCAAAATTGAGTATCACCATGGTCCCATAAATATACGTTCTAGCACTACTAGAGTTAACTAAACACCATGTTATTGCTTCATGGATGTTAGTAGGTTACGTGTAAGCTGACTGTGTAGAGCTGGAATAAAATTTCCCGATTTTATTGGTCCCTTCGAACGTCGTCTGGTATTTTCAAGTGTATGTATCGTTGAATACATAATAGATGCTGTTGGTGGTTTGGATATTTTAAGCGTGGTCTAATCTATCTCTAGTCACTGATCTCTTATGTGGTGACCCCCTCTTTTGGACGGTCGAAGTGGACTCTTCGTTTGCCTCGGTCGGTCTTGTCAACTCGGGTTATCATGCCTTTTTTCGGACTATTCAACGCTGCGTTGCACCGAACCGATGTGGTATAGGGCAAAGCCGAGCAACTTTTTTGAAGTACGAAGGCCATATACTGTACATTCCAATGAAGTATACCAGTTGGAAAGTCTGGAGTAAAACCGCGAACTAAAATATCTTGATTCGAATTGAGCCACCTTTGAGTCGAGCCGACGGGTGGCTTTAGTGAGATAACCAGGCGTTGGTATTCTCTTACCACCATAATCCTCGTCGTCATTGTTGGTGCTTCACTGTTGTACAACCACACGGTCTGATTATATTTAAAGTTTTGAAGGGAAAAAGAATAGACAGAGGACGAGCCCGGTGCTAGCCTTCAACGAGCATCAAAAGCGGTTAGACAATCTGGGAAGGAACCTACAGCACTGACGCCGGTTAGCTGCCATTTCTTGAAACGTACCCAGGAAAGCGCAGGAAGGTTCACGGGATCCCAACAACAACACCCACATTCCCCATCCTTTTCATTCCTTTTTGCTTAGTTACCCGTTGTCCATTTTGCAATTCCCGCCGTTCTGAAGCTAGCGCGGAGGACAATACTCGTGTCGACAGACGACGATTCGGCCCGCGTAGCAGATGGCAGAACAACAGTCTCTGGTACTGGGTGTTTTCCGTGACCGGACTACCTGCTGTACAACCCAACACCTAATTTTTACTTAATGCTGTGCGAATTCACCGGGGCCATCAATAAAAAAACGCTTCTGAGGCATTGGTGGTCAAAAACCTGGAGGCACCTCAGATCATATGTCCGCGACGGTCGGTTTCGCAAGCATACAACACTGGCTATTATTAGTTGGCAAATGTATTCTCTAAAAGAGTAACTTAGGGTTAGTGTATAGCTATAAACTCCTCATCCTTTTGGTATCCCCTGACTGTCGCTTAAGCAGGAAAGATTTAGTCACATATTTGGTGACTACATGTTGTAAAGCCCAGCCAGTTGGGCCGTTTAATCAGATGCCACCACGATGTAAATTAGCGCAGAAGAATGCCCTAAATGAACACAGCCTACCATCCTCGGTCCTCTCAACCAATCACCTAAAAGCACAGAGAGGCTTCTTTATGTCGTCAGGTCAGTACTAGTTCATTGATTATCTGAAGATTGTGACGCCTTTCTGGAATGTTTGTGTTAATAGTATGCATTCGATACTGTTTGGCATTGAAATGTCATATGCCCTCACATGCTACATTGTTTAGTAACCATGTTCAGAGGTAGAAACCCTGATTTATCGACACAGTTCTCTGACGTAGGTAGTTCGCTGGAATTTCAGCCAAGCTTTCCAAACAGGGAGGTTCTTACTTTCATATCTGATGGCTTGTAACCTGGAATGTCGCATGCTTCTGAAACCAAAACAACAAAAGTTTTTTCTGAGTAATGCCTCAGTGGAGAGCTCTCGTCCATATGGCGGAAATTCCTTTGTTTATTGGAAATAGTCCAGCTGAAACTACCTGATCTCTATACCGTTTGGGTAGGAACGAAAATACACTGGTGATAAACTTCATCTCTGATGACATCGCGATATACCGGTTTTTCATCAGCCACTAATCACAGCATATCCTCCAAGAAGTACCCTTCAGAAACACTTACTTCCCTACGTCGATGTGCTGTTTATGTAGAAGTTAAGATCGAAACGGAGCTATACTCATATCTGTCTGTAAAACCTTGCCTTCTATGTATCATAGGTTATACACTTTTTTTAAAAAACAGCCATATTGGGAGTAAGTGTATTTTTTGTAGTATCTCACGAAAAATATTGAGTTAGGCAGTAGTTTTGAAGCTTTTTTCTTCAAGTTGGATGCATCTTGATGGACATTTCACAGTTCTGGCAACAGACGGTTCCTCGCATGAACGATCTTTACCCTTCAACATGCAGGTCTGTTTCATCGAAGGTCGTCTTTGTTTTGATCTGGACTCGGTACCTGATGATAGTCCGCGCCGGCTGATTGCAGTCCTTCCTTTGTACTACCTTGCTTTTTCAAGCTGAACAACCTTGTTCTGTTGATTGACGATTCCCTGAAGTGGAATCATCCTAGTGTCACTTCGCAGTCAAACAAATGATGTGATCCACGTTGAACTAAACACCTACCTGATGAGCCCCAAGAGGGGCGAAACCGGTCGTGGGCTGTCGATGAATTTTCAGCAACCTTATGAGTAGTACATTACGTATATACCTGTCATCATTCCTTTTGTCTTAGTTTGCTCTGGATGAAAATAACCTAGTCCATTTCGTTTCACTCTGTGAATGAAATGAATTCGAAGTTATGGACGCGACTGTCAATCACTCACAAGTTGACTGTCATTTTGTTTCTTTTTGAGCACTTCTCTTTGGAGTTGAACTGTTTTCTTCAGGAGTACTGGTAGGTTTTTCTGGCCTGGGGAATTCAAACTTGGCAAAAATTGGCCGGCAAAAATTGTCACGTAGATCCATCTTTTTTGTGAAGCGTGATTGTGCTGTCTAGGGTGCAAAAAATTTTTGCCAGGCTCCTTGAGGAAAGAAATCAGAACCCTGAAGCAGATATTCAGGTTTCGGGAATGACCGCCTCCTCCACCAATGGAAATTAAACAACATAGTTGGGATGCCGGAATTCGTTAGCTTTGATTTATGGGCTTTTTCTCACCGGGTAAATAATGCAAAAATGAGGCAAATGCCACCTTCCGTTTTTATCTCTTCAACCAATATATTAAAGAGGCACTAATTTTTAATATTTCCGTCGGAGAGATAAAGCCGAAATGTCGATATCTGTCTGGGTGCGGTGCGGTTCCTAGTAATCATCTGTTGACTTTTCAGACAGCTTTCATTGGCCCCCCTTAGTTTTTTTAAGTAGATGATTGTCCAGGAAATACAGGCATTGTACTCACTCCTCAGTACGACGTCCTGTTATACCAACGCTTTGTGCTTTTCTAACCCCAGCAGCAACGACCCACCTGCTATAGTTCAGTTGATTCGAGTGGACTTTTTCAGCTGGAGGTAGTGCCTTATCAGTGGATGTCACTCACGATAGAAGACATAACGTTCGTGAGCATCATTGCCACAATCCATGAGCTACGCTCAATGTTGATAATCGATTGACTCAATGAAGTAACTGTACTAACGTCCAGATATCGCCAAACTCCTTTCACCAATTATTTGACCGCATTCACTTGGTAGATTGAGCCTTGGTCTCTTCTTTCCTACTATTAACATGAACCAATAAAATTTAACTGACCAAATGTGAACTAACAATCGCTTAAGCCTGAGCTTTACGTGGATTCGTTAGCGAACAGGACACTCGGTACAATGCACTACGCGAACTTTTAGGCTCAGCACCGCATGAGATAAAGTCTCAGATTTTTCTGACTGTCTCCACCATTGATGTTGTTTACGTATGCCTCCAGTTATTGAGTAGTAAATCGTATGTAAACATCTATACTGTTTGAATGTTGGACCATCCGATCATTGGATGAGTTGAGTGATTGCATTCAGGACCAACGTTTGTTTCTACCATCACTCCTGTGCGAACAGCAGGTCTATTGTTACTTGCAAAATGTGTCGATTCCGGACATCATGTCACGCCATCGGGTAGTTGTTGACATACCTCTTGTTTTCAGGGCGTATTGATCAACATGCCGGTAACTCTACTGCCACTGTCGTTATTATTGTCCTGCACATAGTTCGTTTCTCAAACTGGGTTGCTTACCACATCGTGTGACCATGTTCACGCTGTGCTTGTCCTGTACGATCATGGACGCGTAACGTTGAATTATCCACCCACCTTACCCTCTGAGGAATTAAATGGACCAAGTGCATGCAGAACGTTGACTGTTCCATCCCTGTCCAATGAGTCACTTGCAGACAGAACGATGCGGTAGCCATGGTCCTCCACAGTCTCCAGTAGGCATCTTCATGTTCATGGTTGAGTTGGTGAGCTACAAATTCTGACAGATATGCTGATGGCTCTTCGTTCGACTTCCAACACTTCAGCTCCAAATATTTTATCCACTTGTTAGCTCGAGCATGAAAGCCGTCCTGATGTATTTAGGACCCGAACAGACAGTGGCCATATTTGACGAAATGTACAAGTACTGTTGAGTAAACTGACCAACATCATGCCATCTTTCGGCATGCACCTTGCAACCACAAAGTACAGAGTCATGCTTCACAATATGCAAGCCCTAAACAGGCTCCGTACAACTCAAGTTGAAGTAATTATAACGCATACCTCGGTAGTTGCATCAGTTCTGAGGGCAGTATGTTTGATGGAGTTAGTGCCTGAACTTCGAAGCTCGAATCGTCTCCGCTAATTTCCGCCATTTGTGGCGTCAGAAACGTATATCGCTTGGTCTCAAGGGTCATGTGTACCAGGCTACAGTAAGGGCTGTATTGTTGTTTGGTTGCGGGTTATGGCTCCTTCAGACAGATGATCTGAAACATTTTCAGGTTTTGTCCATCAATGTCTCTGGTTTTGCTGGTACCGGATGGCGTCACCGAATTCTTAATTAAGTGATTAAAAAACTGGTATTCTCTTTTGCCTCACTTCGGTCGCAGGAAACACACAACACAATCAACTGAATTGGCATAACTGGAAATGTTGCATGAACTGGCGGCTAATAAATGCGTTCATGCCGTCGGTTTCTTTCTAAGTTATAAACGTTATAAACGAGAGATTCAGCTGCGTTCCAGGTGAGTCTCTCGCAAAACCAAATTCGTTTCGTATTTCGTATTTCGCTAAGTCAATTAGAACATAAGTAAGAACATGAGCTTAACATAAGCGCCTACCTGACGAGCTCAAAGAAGGGCGAAACCGGTCGTGGGCTGTCGAAGAATCTTCAGCAACCTTATGAGTAGTGTATTACGTCTGCATGTATCGCGATATCTCGAATACCGCACCGACTGAAACATGAGGCGGCCTGATGCAGCACATTCAGTTGCTTGGAAACACCATAAACGAGAGATCCATCTGGGCTCCAAGTGAGTCTCTTGCAAAACCAAATTTGTTTGCAAATTAGTGTGTTCCGCTTCTTTCTAAGTTATATGATTGAGCGCTTGGGGTTGTAGACATTTCAGAATACTTGTGGTAAGTTAACACCAGGTTCCTTCCCCATCCATTCCTCTTTTTCAATTTGAGGCTTCAAATACAAGTAAATGAACTTTGCCACTGTATGACATTGAAGCATGAGTATCCTCATTGACGTTCCTGCCTCTAATGATGATAACATAGTCCCGCGTCACGAGAATCCATCCTCTTTAACAGCCTCGTCTCACCCACATTCTAGCAAAACTCCGCATGTTGCATCTGCGACAGAACCAGAAACATTTCTTCTAAAGACATGCAGGCCGAGGAAATCGAATTCCCCCTTGAATGTTTTGGAAAGATATAGATGATCTGAGAGAATTCAGAACAAACCCAAGGCACTTCGAAAATATTGAACAAGGCCACTGTCAGTCTGTGAGATGTCTTGCGTACAAGCATTTCGATCGGAGCTCCGAATTGTTATCTCTCTTATATTATGGACAGCCATCAAGTAAGAAATGCCGTGACACAAACCTTCAATAGGTCACGTCACGCTTGAGCAGGCTTATATGATTTCAGTTATCAACATAATAAAACCGACATTTGATAAGGTTGAAAATCAGTGCGAATCACACCGAATATAATGTTATAGACATGCACAAGGCTGTCCACTGTAAACTTATGCAAAACATGTGACAACTAGGTAAGGAAAAGGTAAAACTGTTCCACACTTCCGACATAACATGATAGCAATGCTTAGGACGTAAAATATTAGGCCAGGAAGAGAATAGCTATTAACCGTTTCTGTTCACATAGCTGAGTGAGATGAACCGGTTGATTGCGGAAGCTTTTACTGCGGAAATGGATTGTGTGCGTTCGGAGATAAAAAGTATCTTTAACGTGGCAACCGCCCAGTGATTCTTTTTTTATAACATCCGTCGGTTATCCATAGACGGACCGTTCTAGTAACGTATCCACAGACTCGTACACCTTAAAGTACCCTCGAAACTTGTCTGCGCTTGATTTTCACGTTCAATCCAGATTGCGAAATCTTGTTGCAGTACAGCGAGCTTTTCCCGGCCCTATGAAAAAGAACTTCTTGAAAACCTCTTGGCTTTACGCATTCGGTTCTACAACCCACTGTGCATTCAGTCGTTGCCAGCCATTTACGTTCCGATGGATTTTGCAGACATTTTGACACGGATTTTCCAACACTTTGCTTTTTCTGATGAACATTCATCTTCAAAATTATCTTTATCAATCTTATTTGTGTATTGTGTCAGTGTGTTGGCATCTCTACTGCTGAACGTTGCGAACGAGGCAGCTGTTCAGAATCTGCGTACAGTTTACATTCGAAAAGATCCTGTGTTGAAAAGTCATTGGGTTCATCTCCATGGTACAAGCCAAATGGATTCAGCCAACTGGGACAATATTCACTTCATGTAAGTCATTAAACCGACAGTCATCGTTTGCACGAATGTCTTCCATTTATCCAGTTACATGTCCCTGTGATCTCTGCACTATGTAATGTACCCCTCATTTTCACGACTGCCGATCGCACGTTAGTATATGCCCCGAACCAATTAACACCGGAACTACGGGAGAAAGTATGCCAACTAACCCTATATGGCCAATCCGTCTAGATCGGGCATAACTCCTCAACGCAGCAAGATTTCCAGGCAAACGAAACTGACTCTGAAAGAGCTGATCCGTTTTCGAACTCCTCAAACTTCTGAATAAAGCTCAGTCACCCAAACTTAAGATGACGTTTTTCACGCACACTCTCTGTAATGTTGAGGAAAACAGTGTGAACGTGTTAGAGCTAGTATTCGTCTATGTGTGACACAAGACCGTACCTTTTGGTTCCCAAAAGGAAGAAGTGTTGAAAACGAAAAGTCCCCCAAACTCGGCCATATTCCATATGGATGGTGCGGTTGCTCAGTCTTGTTGAAACAGAACACTGGTCTCGCCACGTGCGCCTAATACCATTGACGAATCTGGCATAGGAGACTCTGCGAGTGTCTCACGAACACCTCCCAGTTTAGTTCAGTGGGGCGCGGAGGCACACAAACCATCACACCGCTGTAAGGTCCATTCTCTTCGTGACGGTCCGATTACTCCGATTGCCCATGGCCAATTCTGTTACGAAACTTCGGATGGCTGTTGATAGGTCAACTATAGTGAAATTACCGTGAAAGTTCAAAACGGCAAGTGCATACGAATATCCGAATTTCAGGAGCTTTCTTCGAGTGGCACTTTCCACGGATTGAGAATTCTTGCGACTATCACATCGTGCTTATCTTGTTCTTGCATTTTTTCACTACTATCCCCGTTCTCTCTGCAGGAAGTGTTGCATCTTCTTCAAGGATGGACGTACGACAGGCATCAACACGTCTGATAGGGTATCTCACGAATTGCTTACAGCTGATGTCATTATCGATTGCTTACCAACAACATCTAACCATTAAGTCCAACAACATACAATATACTGTACCGTACTTTAACGGTCGCAAGACAGATATGGATCTTCAGTATAATGTCCAAAAAATCGATACCATGTTGGTCCCTAATATGGGAGCAGATTGCTGAGGGCTTCTTAGTACTGTTCACTTGTACTGATAGAACATGTTGCATTGTTCTTCTTGGTTTGATAACAACAGCACTTGTTAATCAGTGAAGTTCCATAAGAACATGTACCCGTTTCTGATCAGTTTGACGATTTTAATTCTCTACGTTTTTTGCGCATTGTCTCCACAACAGTCCTCTTCTTTTCACATAACCTCTGAGCTAGAGTAAAACTGGTGAAATACGTATCGTAGTGAGGAATTCGAAAAGCATTCTTCTTGGATTTCTGACCGCGGTCATTGAGTTTCCATTTTGTCCACCGAAGTTTTCGCCTACCGATGATACTTCAGACATGCGTCCATCCACTGAATTCTCAGGCAATCGGCGTTTCCAAACAGCTAGTCCCTGTGCCTGAAACATCTTGATAGTTGTGCGCACGTGCAAACGCATTCGTCGCACCAGGTCCCACAAATCTATCAGTGGATCACGCAGTAGGCCAATAGCGTAGTTAAATCTATTGACTGTGTTGACCGGTGCATGCACTTGTCTCTACTAACCCATGTTCGCCCGGGAGTCGGTCTAAAGGAGGCTAGGTTGCAATCAGGCGCTGGCATATTCTTACACTGGTTTGGTGACTTCCACAACCTGTCCGCTAGGGCCAGGCTTGGATTTGTATGATATAATGACGGAACTGCCTCGCACAACACACAACTTGTGCAACCTGTTTAAAAGAAGCTTGGTGCGCATGTGTAAAACGAAGTATTGTACAAAGTCATCAAAAAACGAATACCCGATTGCAAGTAAAAACTTTGGGAAAGTTTAACCGAAATGCAGTGATCAGTTTAGGAGTGTTAGTGTAAAAGCTGAGACCTATCGGCGTTTCCAAATCCCCAAAACCTTACCATTTGTCATGACATGTGAGAGTGCATTCACTTGTGACAGGCGCCCTTGTCGCACCTGATTCAACAGGCCCAGCAAAAAAGGCAAGTAAAACCGCCGTATGGGCCGATCAAAACGTTTGTCTTGTAATTTTTGGGCTGGGTGGAATTAATTGTGGTTGTGCAAGGTCGCCTTTGAGCTGATAGGCTACAAACAATCGTTGGCAGAATCAGCCGTTCTCCTTTAACCTGATTCATGGGCTTCCGCAGCCAGACTTATAAGGTGGGACCGTTTTCGCACAATGCACAAACGAGGTTTGCTACGAGATGAAAACTCAATTATGCAACTCTAGTAAGAAAGAGTTACAGATTCAGCTCAGTTACAAAACCACTAGTAGAATATGAAGACTTTAGTTCCTATTCGCAGATTGGGGTGATAATACAGTACACGCGAGATCTCCAGGGACAGCCGCAAGCAGCATTCTATCATTATCATGTGCAACATATAACCAAAGCAGGTCGTTTGTGTGACCTATGCAGTTCATTCTCATTCTGGCCACAAAGTTATAACCAGAGAATTCTAGGAATTACTGATTCCATTTTGATCAAACCAGTGGTTGTATTCGTGTGCCTGGAAGGCCCTGACCTTGTGTGTTCTTGAGTTAGACCTGCCCCAATTCCTCCTATTGTTTTTCGTTTTTTGTTGTTGTGCGCTTGGTTCACAAAATTGTATGTCACATAACCGCAGTTGTTATAAATAGTGTGAAGATTTTGTGCTCTGTGTCTTAGCTAGCTGCTCTTATGGAGTTGTATCCTTGAAGAAGGATAGCCGCAAGACCCACTCAACCCCGCACTGACGGTGTCACCTCGATTGGTGATGAAACGTTTGCAATCCAACCGCCAAGCTCGGCGAACAGACCAACAATCAATCAGCGCACCCGAGCTATCTATATTCCACAACATAGCCGCAAGAAAGTCCATTCGGACAGACGGAGAATGAAAGTACCTATGATGCATACATTCGCCACACGGAGATGTGGAGTTGTTGCATCGGCTTGAAATAAACTAGACCGATTCTGCTCTCTCAGAGTGCATTATTTTAGGCTAGCAACAGTCTGTATATCGTGATGACTGGGTTTCATATACTAGAGCTTAGTGCTTTCACATCTACTCCACTGATTATTGATGTGTGCTTTGTTCTGGGGACTCCCATGGGGCTTCAGCTATTCGTTGTTGTTCCACGGCTTGAACGGTCACGATCCTAGCGGTGATAGCCAGTGGTTATTAGTTTGGCCAAAAATGAGCTGTCGAACAAGGTCTCTGTAGCCTGATGACTCATTCAGTAGATAGCTATTGATTTGACAGTGTTATTGTAAGCTTTTTGTGGGTAACTTATCAGCTTCCACCAGTAACTCCAGAAGCACCTACTGAGCACATCCTTGGTCCATGGAGTTTCAGTCCATGACTGGGAACAAAAATCACGGTTGCGGCACCACACGCCTAAAGTGCAGTATCTGATGTCAATGGGACGTGATTTCTTCGTTTCGTCATGTAGATGAAGTCAGGTGACCCAATGCAATTTCTCGCCTTCTAACCTACTGCAGACTGCCTTTCCTTCAGGGTCACTGTTCAAGGTCCGTCAGCTGATTCAGCTCACCCAGATACCGGGTTGCAGGTCATATCTATCTTGCATAACCTCTCTGAATCACTTTGGTTCAACATTTCTTACTATGCTCTTTGAAGGTGCTCAGAAGTTGACGTCCTTACTATAGGGGAAAAATGGGGGAGTTTTAGTTGCTTCCAGTTCTATGTCTCACCACAAAAACTAAAAAAATAGTTCAGCTGTAGCACCCTTTCGATGTCTAACTGCCATGCTTCCAGAAGAAAGCACGAGGCCTGGGATGCTGCCAGGTTGCCCAAGCCTAGACAGAGGATGTCGAGAGACAGAGGTAGGGTTCGAATTCCATAACTTCCTGTCAGTAAACTTACGCTCTAACCACTGAGCCATCTCGCCCAAAAACAGAGCGGTATTGTGGGTTAGTCACGTAAGTTAAAGCTATCTCTTGTGCACCAAAAAGCCTCCACCAGCTATACGCCCCGCGACAGAATTATAGGGCCCTTCATTTTCCCCATTATAACTGCATTCCAGGCGGATGGAATTCAACAACCTTTAGTCAGATCTTATTGGGAATCAAACCAGTCATACCACAAGTGAATAACAGACCAGTCGAACTATCTTCTCGTTGACAGGGCTTCTGATGATGGTTTTCGGAGATCTCACTTCAAAAGCTTTGTATTTCACTTTGGCCTGCTTTTAAGCGTGTGGATCATATATTGAATGACCACTCTCCATTCCTATCTTAGGACATCCGCATGATGACAAAGTGGTTCAAACTTCTCACTTCATCGTGAACGGGATGTGATTTGCAGACTCGTAAAAGCATACCTAACTAGGCTTTGATGCAAAGTTACCAGGAAATATCATCGTAGTCTCTCTTGACGAGTCCAGGGACCGGTACCTTGATTCTGTCGTGTGTCCCCTTCCTAGAATTCTTACATCAAGTAGCTTGGTTTCCAGTAGGATCCGTAAAATTTTATCCATTAGGAACAGAGTTATGGTGTAGTATATGAATGTCCTGTACCATGGTGGTTGACTATCTTGTGGGGTGTACACTGAGCTATATCTATGCCCAAAAATCCCTTTAGGCGAACGAATCCGTCGTCCATCAACCACCATTAATATGGTTTGTCTCTCAGTTTATCCACTAGAATCTCGCTTTCCATGTTTAGTGGTGTTTAATGTCATCTTAAGTAATTTTACAATAGTAACTTCGGAATATTGATGTCCAAGATAAAAGTCGGACTTCAGTCACTGCGGTGATCGAAATCTGTGCATTCTGCACGGATTGTCCATTGTGTGAGTTCAGTGGTATGTAAAATGCTGAGAGATCAAAATATGTTCTTGACATTTTTGACATCGTGGCTTTAACCCTAACGGTACAACGCCAATATGGTCCGGGTAGAACGTAACATGCCTCAGCAGTAGGAATGATCATTCGCTCCACGCGACCCCGATTTAATCCACCTTTTGCCATTGTCTGGTGCGGTTTCTGGCCGTTGTCCCGGGGTTTCAAACAGAAAGTCGCTAAATTAGTTTTCGTGTTGTCTTCCAAATTAGGTCGAGCTGCTTTCCGGGGTCGTCTGTATTGGCCATATAACGTGAACCTTTCCATACAAGAGTCGTACTAAATACCAACGTGCGTTCGGTACACCGGGCTACCGAATACACTCATGTGCCATTGATTAAATGTAGTTGGGGTACACAACGAGAGCGCTTATAATGATGTGAGTTGGAATTGTCGTACAAGCACGCAACTCTCAATGTGTACCAACTGGCAGACATTGCGCACGATTACTCTAGCTTCCAGACTCTGGACTCACTATTTCAGGAATCACGGAGATATATTTGATCAACCTGGCGACGTCCTCAATTTGATCGAGTCGGTTTAATCAATCAATCTATCAGCTATAAACCGTGTATCGTAGACACATTGGTCCCAACTGCTACAGTTTAGATCACCTTGGTTTCAATCAATTTGGTTTAAATAGGACCAAGAAGATGGCGCTTACAACAGCATTATTTTACGGCGAACTATTATTACTCTGTTGTTATCTGGCTCCTGTAAATTCGTATGGTCTCTCTCGCACAAAAAATCCGTATTTTCTAACATAGAAGACATAACTCTTCATTTTGTCCGATTCTTCCCCGTATGAAAAGCAGTCTTTAAGATTCAGCACCACAGGGCACTCGGAATCAGGTCTAACATAAAAATACCACAGTTGTGGAAGCCCATTTAAAATTTAATTATCATCAGGATTGATGGAACCGTTTAGTTCACACCTTATCGTTTCTATCATTTTACTGCCAGTTAAACCTGATAAACACAATTTTACCAGTCTTGCACTGTTAGGAACGACCTTTTGTCCCGTGGATGTGACCAGGATCTTTTCATGCCAGCTGTTACAATTGAATGGCCGTGATTTATAGTTTCGTTTCAGAGTAAGACGGATGGTGCATTCCCAAAATTGTAAGCAACGCGTTTGTGTGTGTGTGTGTGTATAAGTTGGGTGTGAATTTCTGGTCGATTGTAACGTGATCAGCTCAAGTCATTTGTTTTCCTTTCCTAAATTTTTTCACCAGTCAGCTGCCCAATGAACCGGCCTTCGTTCACTGGTTCTCTCGTGTTCATTTGGGCAGACGGTTCGCGGATCTAATTATTGTTGATGGACTAGAACGATTGTTTCCAGTAAGTGTCGCAATACGATGTTTTTGTTAGTATATACGCTCACTCGTTATTCAACGCTTTGCTCCACATGAAGTTACTCTGCTCATAACTTTGTTTGGCGATATCCTTCATGTTGATTTAGATTGGTTCCTCTAGGTACGTAAAGTCCACTCAGCTACCAGATGTATTTTCAATAGAACGTTATCAACACCAGCCTATATGGAGTTTTCCCATAAAGCTTTTCTACCCATGACAATTACTCATCTAAAGTGGCCATTTTCGGTCGGGTTCATCAATTCCCCACGGTGAATCGTTCTGATAGTAACAGTTCAGAGAAGTTCATGGCAAAGTAACCGAATAACCAATAAAACTAAAGACCAATTGCAAGAGTACCTTGTTTAGCTGCCAATACCCAGGTTCACATTTAACTACTTAAACAGCCGCTTTCTACCGGATCTCCCAATGGCCAATGTAAAGAGTTTGTTCAGTGTATCTATTTCCTTAGTCATTGTCGATACGTAAAAGGTAACGACGATAAGTTAGTGTGTAACGAAAAGCAGCACACTACGGCCTTGAAAGATCAGCTCTCGACTGTGATGATGATGTTAGTCATTCAATATCAGCTAAAGTGTTCTTGTGCAGCACTTTGGGTTGAACAAACAACGTGAAGTCACCGAACACGTGCACGTTTTCAGGTAGTTGTCATTGAAACTCCCGATTGAGCACAACGTTCGCAATGCCTCCGCGCAGTTCCTTGCTTTTAACCTTACACATCGAATACATATCTCGCTTGGACTATTCGACTCCACTTCTGCGGTTTGAGACAATAAAAACTCAAATTGGTGATACACAACCTTTGTTGTATTCATCTGCTTTTGCCAACGTTGCGTCTGAACGTCGCATTTCTTGCATTATCCTGTCAGTGTTTGGGCAGGGTACCATTTCCCGTAGATATGTTGTTAAAATGTGATCCATTAGTTATTTCCCTGTTACATATATCATCACTTTCGGCTGGGGTTTATCAAATTTGCAAATTTGCTTACGAATACCAGAAATCCAACAAGCAAATACGAAAGTTTCTGTGCGTAGTTCACGAAGTTGCGTAGACATCTAGAGTTGCAAAACGTGACTATAGCCATGAAGGGTTAAGGTGGTATTGTTTATACAGCATCTTTCCATGAGTACTGTACAGTGTGTTTTATGTTTGTAGTATTACCGATATTGTTCTTGCTCCAAATAAAATAACACTATGAAACCAACTGGTCACTATGGTAGAAATGAATGACTGCCGAGAAGTGCGTCTTGTGAAACCACCACCAATGGACCAATTAGAAAACGTGCTGAGAGTGTAAAGGTGCTGAGTATAAATTGTGCATGCCACATATGATCGGTAGGAGATGACGGAGTGAACAGGAGTCGTTGTTTGATAACATGGACAGTCAAGTAGAGCCTCTACGTGGACCTGCTCAAATCCCAGAGGGAGTATGACTTCCCATGTGGATCTGAGCATAGGCTCCGGAACAGTGGACGACCCCATCAAGAATACCTTTTCTCCTAGGTCAAAGTCTAGAGCAGCGTGCAATGCATATTCTCGTCAGGACTGATTCTAAAGTGAAAGCTGCCGGTTTGCAGGCTTGCATAGCGTGGAATGCATGGGAGTCTCCCATCGAAACCAAAGTAGTGTGCAAATGAGTGTAGTTCGCGAATTTCGTACAATTTGGGTCCAAGTAGAACATACAACTGACGGAAACTCAGGGATCGCATTTACCTGACGAGTCGGAAGTGGAAGGGTGAAACCGGTCTCGGGACACCGAAGAGATTCCCGCAACCTTCTGAACTGTCCCCTTCGACAAATTCCCTTAAGTAAGTTTCTCCGTCCCAGTGACAGAACCGCCGTTCTTTGATACGTCCTGATAAACTTGCGATCCTTCCGGTTTGTTACCGCTGATCAGTCGCCTTTAAGTCAGGACATTAACGGTCCTGTCAGATATCTTATTTGGGCATCTAAGAACATATCGGAACACAAACGTTAAATATATAACGGGAGACATTACGGACGAATAGACCAAGTGCGGCGATATTTTACCATATGAAGGGTGCAGTCGGCATATTCCAGTTTTGTTCAGTTCAGGTCAAGCCACTTACGGTTGACTTGAATATTGATCGTTGTGTGAGGAGATTGTGTCATATTCACGTGTGTTTCCATCCGTGAAGCCAAAAGTCTCCTCACGCCGATCAATCCATTTGTGGTTCGGAGGAAGAATAATTTCGCAAGGTGAGTGAAACTTCTATCTGGGAAGTGGCTGGTCATTCAGGGCCGCAACAGCTATTTTATACCGTTTGAATTATATTGTGACCTGGATGTTGTCCTTTATAGGCCTCGTTCCGGGCATCGGCATGGCCCGTCACTCTTTGAATGTTTCACGAGCTCATAGTTAATGCTTTCTCGGAAAAGTACTAGCTTGAGGTGCCCGTCGTGAAAGAGAACATGCGATAGTTTGGCCTCGAAGACCATGAATGGGACTCACCTCAGATTTTATTAATTCCTGTAAATGTTTTTCGAAAGCAATTAGTTAAACGGGCCTTGGTCACAATATACAGACCGCGGCGAAAACGAACTTAAGGGTCGCTTTTAAGTATTCCCTTTTGCAGCTTGTTAGCACATACCTACTGAGTAGCAGATGTAGCTGTATCAAGTGGAAGCGATACCCGAGATTCCATATGAACTGACATATTTGCCAGTAGCATTTTCCTAAGCAAACCACCATGCGATACATCCAAACAGCGCTAATAGCGAGAGGATGGCTAGGATCCAATGGTGGCAGAAGGTTATCTACCATGAGTTCCCTTAAACGGAGTGGACCGACAACCCGGTGACAGATGACATCGGCTTCTGTGATGGAATGCAACCGTGGAGCATGACGTCTAGAATTCCAGTGAGGTTTGCTTAATGTCTGTAAGAGGCACGTAGGCCATATTGGAAGAAGCTAGATGGTAAAGTTAGGTGGCCTGCTGTATAGAGAGCAAGTATGCGACGGTGCGTATATCACTCTTGCAAGTCCTTACAGTTCAATTCAGTTTTTTTTGGCTTGTCCCGGAATTCTCGTGTTCACATACAATGCAGATAGCCGGAATCCATGCCACGGGAGAAAGTCATCTAAAAATTGCTGGCCGCATGAGGCGGCAACTCGCTCCAAGGAGTGACGAACTAATTAAGGTTTTACAGACAGACAGCTGTCTACAAGGAAGGGCTGTCTCCGACGCAAAAGCCAAGTTCAGCTTTGTAAACCATAATGTGGCTACGATCTGCGGCTGTGTCAAATAGGATACGGCATGGAGGGTTTAGGAGGTTGTTGCCTGCTTGGGATAATGGATACAAGATTAGTTTAAGCTTTGCTGGCTTTTCACCCGCAATCGGTCTGCGAACTCTTTTTGGAAGAGAAACACTTCATGTTCCCTTTTTAACAATCTTACGTCGTCTTTATTCTTGTGAAATTTTGTTAGAGGCATTGTTTCGTGTCCACTTTATTTTTCTTACATCCCATTTGGAAGCACTGTTAATTAACCGGGTGTACAGAAGCCGACATAATCCCATGATTTGAAGTTTACACAATTTTTTCTCATTTCAGTTAGTCTATTCACAGTATCGTATTTATTGATCAACTTCCAGTTGAACTATTTGACTTTTGGGGGTTTTTCGCGTAGCCCCACGTGACAAAACTGACTGCTGGACTGCTGAATTGTACTCGTTCTGGTTCTCAATAGGTCCTTCACATCATATCATCGTTTCAGCCCAACTGATTTTCTTTCTTTTGAACATACAGTGCTTTACTACTAAACAACCCCCCGCAAGGGGACGAGATAGCTCAGTGGTTAGAGCGCGAATTTACTGACCGGAAGGTCCGTGGTTCGAACCCGACCTCTGCCTCTCGACTTTTCCTGTCTAGGCTTGGACAACCTGGCAGTATCCCAGCCCTCGTGCTTCCTTCTCGTGGCATGGCAGTTAGACACCGAAAGGGTGCTACAACTGAACGACGAACGAACGAACCCCCGCAAGGATACAAAATTATTCCTCCAACAGAGATATTGAGAGCTATTGAGAGTAACGACAGTTGGGTTTTGCTGTACCTGACCAACCAAATGTTTGTCTTTGGTTGTGATTGTGTGATGAAATCGATCACTGTACCCCCAAAAAAGTTCACAAAATTAGACGTGTAGAAGATGCTGCCTAACATAACAGAAAAGTGGTAATCTTGAAAGTCCGATAAGTGATAGGTTATCGTTTGTTGATGCGTCTCATTTTCTAGCTTCATTAGCCTCACTACGTTTCAGCTATGCTCTTTTTACGTTCGTTAATGATGCTTCGTTAACGTTTTGGTCGATCTACATAGTGGGATAATGCAGGAGCGCCAGAAACGTTGGCTGTCTTTTGTTGAGGCCGACCATTAAATCTTGGCAAATAGCAAATCCATTTCCAACCCTCTCCTTCCTATTAAGGGATGAATTCGCCATCCGTAAAACTCTGATGTCTTCCGTATAGTTACGGGAAGTATTCTTCTTTGAACGGATGGAAAATCCTTGACCAAAAATCTCACTAACAGGAGGTTTATTTTATGTTATTTCTTCACGGACGGGGTAATTGAGGAGGCTAAACAGATGTTAGTATGCTAAATTTTTGGGACATTAATAATCGAATAGTTCATTCCTCTGGTCATGAAGACTCTAAAAACCTGCATTTCCTCACTTGGCGTGCTCATACAGACCCTGTCTGAGTTTTATCAGTAATGCTCTTCTATGTCAAGATTTAACCCCCCCCTTCTCAGCAGTTTAAATGAACTGCTCTTTTGTTGTCATGACAATCAAAACACGCACGTGCTATCTGTAGAAACTGGGTAGGACTTAGCCAACCAGTGGGCTGTTCATGCTTGTAACCCTGGAGCAGGCAAAGAAAGTACGTCTGTGTAGCTTTCAGGTTTACCAGACAAGCCAGCGTTGGAACACATTGCATACCCTAGGTTATTATCATGTGAAAACTTAATTTGGGCGTGGTGACCTTACTAGGCATCCGAATGATCACGCACCATGCTCGGGTATACCTTTTCCAGCCTTACATTCGGTAGGACAGTGTGTTCCAAAGCTATATCACAACGGCTAAACAGTCTGTATTTGCAGACTCGCTTCCGTGAAAACTGTTTTGATTTTGTGACCCAGGTTCCTTACGGTGTGTACCAAATATCAGGATATGGAAACAAGGTGTAGAATGTACAACATCAGATTAATGTGCGCAACCAGGCATCACCCAAAATCAACAATGTTAACGAGTTTATGGCATGTCGTATTTCTCCTGCACATAAACTAACATGTTTGTTCACTTGGAACAGTTCACAGTAATGCCTCACAACCATAGGAAATGCTCGGCTCCTGGAGACAGTTCCTCCAGTTTTGTGGTGGTGTGTATTTTCTTCTGAAGTTGTTGAAGTATATCTTGATCATTGCGAATCGACATACAGGATGCAGTATCGATCTTCCGAATCTTCTAATCACCGTCAAACTGTGGGTATTCGCTAAGATGTATCAAACGATCCAACATAAATGCATAACATACAGGACAGGAGAACCAATCGGATTCAACGATTTCCGTATTATGACGCTACTAATATCAAACGACGGATGAAATCAGAGTTGAAACTACCATAAATGACTGTGTTCTATGAACCAATCAAAAGCCAGGAAGCCGGACCACAACACGACAGAGATCAGCAACGTCCCAGTAAACACCCGGAGAACGGGAATCACCATTAGCCAGTCACATTATAGGTATAAGCTACTCTTGTGTAAACTGCATAATTGCAAGCAGGAGAGGAAGGAACACCCACATAAAAGTACATTTGTATATACTCAAATGGCAACGGAACGTTTTCAACCCATTTTTCAAGCTCCGTAAATGGGCCGGCAACTAAAAAAATCACCTAAATCCCAACGTTCTGCAGTTAGTTGGTTCAGAAACGTACAGTGCGCAAACGTCTGTAGGGACAGTGCATACTCAACAACCGGCTTGCCTTAAAGTTTTTGCCGTTCTTGGAGCCAAATGTTGTTTGCGAAGCCTCGGCCGGAGTGAAAACGAATGAGTGATGACCAGTTGATAGCAGAATCTCATGCTGTAGCGACCTTGATTGCGCCATTGAGAAATATTGGTAGGTACCATCTTCTGGATAGGTGACCAGACAATAATCCTCGAAGATAACTGGTCACGCTTTCAGAAATCATTGACGAGTCCACTCCATAAAACCGACCTTTCTAGTTCCAGACCTTACGATCTTGTTCAATAGCTTTCATACCTGCTCTCTAGTTCTATTTTCGCTGTCTTTCTTTTTGTCTGTGGGCATCTAAATCGAGACAACACCAGCCAGTTACTCGCAACCTGGCTCAGTGTTGCCGTTGACGATGGTAATAATGGCGATAACCACCACAGCAGGAAGAGGACCGATGCCTAAAATCAACTCGGTGAACAACGCGACAGAGCGTTATCGTTGTGGGTAAATTGTCATACGTCACCTGGCTCGGGCCAGTCTGCTTGGGCTCATACCGGAATACTCAATGAGATCTATCTAGTAGCTAACAATGCGAAGTTAGCTTTCCACTCCTATGGGGATTTACCATGCCTATGTCACGAACGCGGTGACCACAAAGCGGGAATCATCCCTCATTATCATTTCATGTTGGCTTTGAGTAGGTGTTTGGTATATTTTGCTTGGGTCCAAATGGCTGCTTACTTCAAACATGCGTTTCCTTGAGATTTGGAATCAAATCAATACCACTGAACTTATTAAACTTACGTGTCATTACACTCCGTTCGATGGTTGCGCCGAAGCGAAACCTGACCGGATGCCTGATCCAGACAGCAAAAAAACTTAATTTCCCGCAGAGGGAACTCAGAGGAACCAAACCTTCCAGAGCGGACATTTTTGTAACAACGTCTTATGGTCAAAACTACACAGGCCACGAACCAAAGGGCTAATCGACATTTGACTCGAAGACCAACTTTTTTAAATCAAACCGCGATTCAAAGGGGAGTCTTTTGTTGGGTTAATTACGAGAAGCCAAACGATGTACATCTGTGACTGGGTTTCTTTTCCAGTTCAGCCCTTGAGTTGTCTCTGAAAGATTTACTGTCAATTTCTACCACGAGCTTTTGTACGTAATAATTCGTAACCTCATGTCGAGCTTCCAATGGTGGTGCTGCAACAACACATTCGTTGGACAAGATTCAAAAATACAGTCCATTTTCTGTGGATGGTGGTTAAGAAAACCCTGGTCTTAATACAGTCAAATCTAGCCCAACCTGCTCCCATCACCCAACACAAATACGACTTTCAGTTTCTACATCGGGCATCTCTCAACGGGCCACCATTGTTGTGATCAATCGTAGGTGTGATTGCTGCTGGGCATCCCAAACCTCTGAGGGCAGAATGGTTTAGTTCAGTACTGAGTAAAGGTCCCCATGAAATACTGCGGGAACCAGTAATGTTACTTTCGAGGACAATAGAAAGTAGTGGAGTCAATAAACAAAGTGATAGAGAGTCGCGGAAGTTTTCTTTGAAGTTTGTCAGTGGAAATGTGTTTGTCCTGTTCCCGAATATGTTGGCCAGTAAAAAATACGTTACTGTCGCGCTTCAGAAGCCAATGGCCATGAACATGGATCGCATTTCCAGCAGAAGCGAATCTCGCATGAGCACGCTACAGTACTGACTGATAACTACACTCTAGAGCTTGTTGCAAGTTCCGATGGGTTAATATCTTGGACATCATTTCTCTAGTAATCCAAACCTGATAGCCTCATTTTACTGAAGCAGAATATTCGCTATGTGACTGATAACTATTCACAATTGCAATATGAAAGCTTACCCTGCTATATCTGGATAACTAGTAACTAACAAGTCATCCTCCAAAGCAAAACAAAGTGACAGTTTTTCTGGTCACTAAACTGGTGAGCTCAAGGGTCAATCAGGTTTCTCGTATGACCAGTACATCGGTTAAGTGATGTGATAGGGGACTTCCCTAACTGGGTAATCATTTTGATCAGATCAGTTCTTTACTGTGCTGATGTCATTTGGTATTTATTTCCACACTGGCAGTTCATTCATCGCCGATTAGCCAGCAGTCAGCCTTTAATTTTCTGCTTCCAAATCATCCGAGTTTTTCGCGAATTATTGAACTACAGTAAACAACCGAGGCACTGTGCTCTTCAGTTGGACTACTCATGTCTCACTACGACTCCATCATTTACGCATTGAAGCTATCAACTGGATCAACGAGCCTGATTGAATTATGAGAAGTTCCTTAACTCAAAAGTTCACTTCCCAGCTTTGAGAAAGAGATTTAAGAAACGAAGATTCTGACCTAATTGGAGAATAGTGACAGTGCAGTTCCACGAACAGTGGTTGAATATCATTCATTCAAGCTTTTTTCACGCATCACTCGCCTTCGAATGTGTTTTGCCACACTCTTTTAGCTACAGTGGCTTGAAATGGAGAAGGTGAATTTCAAATCTGAATTGACTCTTCATGCATCTCTTCTTCCTATTTTCGGGGTTTACACCAGCTCTGACACATTTATTCCGCTGGCGAGGCTTTTTGATGAAGCCGTTCCCGTAGCGCGAATAAGATTACCGGTAAAATGTTGTGAGCTGCAAATTTTAAGAGGATTTTCGGAGCAAGATATGATCGGTAGAATTTCGACGTAAAAGTATTGATCTCGGACGAAGTGTAATGTTTCAGGGAGTTTTGTAACTCATATCAATGATCATTTTCTCCATGGAGTTCACCATTCTGCTTCGTTTTATTCTTGGAGTTCAGACACACGTCTTTATTTTTGTTCTCTGTAACCAGCCGGATCGAATGCGCGCATCAGATGTTCTGCGGCTAACGAGTCTCTTAGAAGATACCAGGAACTTCATCGACACCTCAACTAATCCAGAAGATCATGGACATGGCTGTCGGCTCTTGGTAACCTGTTCTCTCCCGGTCCACTCATCTGATTCGACGCATTCACCGTCGATCCCTGTTCATGCACTTGAAGAGACGTTCATTTTTTCTGAAGGTGAATATTTTTCACCGCGATACCCTATTTTCTAAGTAAATTATGGCCAGAATCCCTGTTTTCCACACCTAGACTTAGGTTAGTTCTTAAAAGTGAGTAACACTGTGACACATCTTCGAACGTAGGTTCAACTATTGAAGAACACCATAACTCTTGAGTTATCTTGAAGTAAGCACTGAACTGCGGTCATTTTCTTGGTCATTATGACTGAATGCTTGTCAGTTTGTCTACTGGACTTGCTGCTACCAAGTTAAACAACCTGTCCGCCTTTTCTATTTCACCCTCCGGTGGTAAAATGTTCTTCCAGGACTACTTGTACGAGGCGGCCTCCCAGTCCGATCGGCCTGTGATCGCTCAGTTCCATTGGTCCTGACCACCCGGTTGCCAACCAACATTTTGCGCCCTGTCACCTTAGCGCTGTTAGTCGCTTGTTAGTCACATATACAGCATCTTCTGCAATAAATTAAACCGTAACCCTCTCCCACTGAGTAACATTATTGGTTAGAGGTACCAGAGCAACTTCCACACCAAAGTGATGATGCTTCTTAGAGTTGCCCTCTTTGATTTATCTTCGTTGCGGTCAAATCTTTTGTAACTTCATAATACTGCCTGGTCCTTCTCGTTCATACAGATTCGACCAACCGCTATAGTATATTGGCGCAAAAAGACCGCTGGAAGTTGAATTTAGAATACATTGAAGGTGAACTTTTCTGGAAGACATTTCATCCTCCGCCAAACGCTGCTGCTAGAAAAACGTGAAAGTCTATCGTGTGAAGGCCTGTCGTTTGGTTTCGTTTTCTTCTGGATGCATTTATTCCTTGCATAAAATTTCTACGCAATATTTTTGTTAAAATAAAGCCTTTTTTTATAAAATTTCGTTTGTTTTTTGTTAGAAATAAGTGTCGGTGAGTGAAGGTTCCAGAAGAACGAATTAGACTTATTTCCAAATCTACTTTTCAGTTTCTGAAAACGCATGGTTCTCCTTGTGTGACCTGGATGACAAGGAATCCGTTGAAATAAATTAGGAGTTTTCTACAGGCCTAACCTTGAATGTGCTTCATTCGTGACCATCTGTGAACTCTAACATTATTTCTACCGCTTTTTCTCGTGCTTTACCTTGATTCCTAGCTGAGGTCCTCCACCCAACCATCTAATAGTGTCTCTTCAGCAATCAGGGTTTCGGAGATTTCAACATTTGCCATCGTGGTGTGAATCCACTGGTTGAAGGAGTGGCGTTGTATATTGTCTAAGTGCGAGTTAAACACATACCGCACATAGATGAGCCGTTTATTGTCCAAACGACTAGCCTGGAGATCGTAAGTTTGAAACTCATTGGTGATTCTCATCGAACGTGAAACATCTGTACAGTGTCTTGGCTTTTCGGTGCAGACTGACTTCACTTTCAAGGTGCAATCTGGACAGAAAATATGGTTTTGTGGCTCGCACCCATCCATTGGTTTACCTTCTCAGTGAGAGAAGTGCTAGTCCTTGAGGCCACTGTCAGAACATCCAATGTGATGCAATAAGACCGCCTCATGTTTTCGTTGGTACGATGCCCAAGACAACTGATAATATCATGAACTAGAGATTCAGCCGGAATTCAGTTGACTGTCCAGTTAACGCCAACTTAATTCTCCAGCAGTTACTACAATTTGGTATTAAAATAGAACTTAAGGTTGGCAGAAATTCGGGGACTCCCCTACCTGGCGAGCCAAAGAAGGGCGGAACCGGTGCGGGACTGTCATGGATATCCGCGCAATCCTACAAGAGGTGTGGTCTGTTAGCAGACGAATATCTTAGTGATTCAATATGTCCACGGCATGAATCCTGTGCGGTGTCATATTTCTCGTACGTTCTGGCACGGAACGCTCTGCATCTGCAGGATGACACCCAGGTCCTTAACGAAACTAACACTACACGAGTTGTCGATAGTTGGTCTCTTTGGCTGATTTCGGACACGACAACTGACAGTCGTCAACCAGTCGGATGAGTCTCATATCATTCGTTTAGTCTGTGATTCGAAGGTTGTGTGAACTTCGCGTTGGCACCCTCAGTGGACTGTCATAGCAGGCCATTATTATCGTTCAAAACAAGGAACGTTTAAAGAAATAACAGTGAATACCCATAAGGAGGATGTCGCGTACACAAAATGCCTCTTTTCGAACATAGAGGGAAGGACCAGGCAGTGATTCATTCACGATGAAAAGCCTACACAATTTTGAGTAGCTTGTTAGTTTTTCCAACATATCGACAGTAAACTCATTCATTTACCCGGTCTTTTTATGCCTCGTGACTAAAAAATAAGGTTCTTATACACCTGTAACCTCCCTATTCCGTTTTGATTCGAACCTTAATTATCTCAAGTTTAGAAACACCTTACATGCCTCCGAATAGTGTTTCTTATATGGAAGGAATACTGTGTTATTTGGTTACAGGAATACCGACCACCTAGCTGTGTGTCTAACTGTTATCATTCTGACCGACAGCCCCAGCTTTATGAACCATTTGTTAGGTAGCTCACAGTAGGATGGCTAGATTTCCGAATAGTCGATCCTCATTTACCAGTTTTGTTCGTCAAAAAAACGGATCGTGAATATATGGCAAAAAAGTTTGAATATTCAAGTTCCTTATGACAATATTTGTGAGTTCCCACAGGACGTTCAGCTGTTGCGGTATGAGATCCTCGCGGCATGCACTTCCTTTTTGACCGTCAAATAGCACGATGGCTGGAGTTGCAGGAAACGCTGTTGTAGCGTTTGTTGATTTGTTCTAGGTGTGCACCACCTTTGGTCCGGCTCGGTACCATCGGACAGGTCAGTAGCAGCCCTCAATATTTTCCAACTCAGATCCATTGTTTGGGTTTCCACATCCATTCATTGGTATTTCATATATATATAATGCACTGTACAAAAACTTTTCCCTTGTAACTTTTAATATACTGCACCGCGTTTCGTTGCATTGTGTGGTGCTCTACTGTATTGGATGGTACCGTTTACTATTCTGGTCTGTGTACTCGATATATAAATATATATATATATACATTACGCACGCATGAGAATTACGCACCTTAACACTCTGGACACTACGATGCTTTGAGCTCCCATTGGTGCTGGAGCTGGCTGTCTGTGACCATCGTTGAACAGACTAGGCAGAACTATGACTAGTAATAACTAGCAACATGTATGTGTCTAGATGAGATTCATGAGTGCTGCGGGCCAACTGAGTATCTTTCGCATGCTCTTTTTGTCTCAACTGTTCAGTCGTCCACACCTGAAAAATATAGTCAATCAGTTGATCTCTAGAATTGTCCCCTTCTGTTCATCTTCTAATCTTATAACCTTGTTCAGGTGGATGCCCAGGCACCTCAGCGCAAACTGCACGTGGCTATTTTTGCGTCGGGGTTCATCTCCTTCATTCATTGTGGTTGGTCGAAACTGCAAACGGATGCTAGCCCACCAAACCGGCTTTGTTAATTGATGACACACGTTTTTGTCAGGCCATATTCCCAGTGAGCAATGACTATTTCGGTAACATACCGGAGTAGATTGTGACACTGGCATTTATTCGATTTACTTTTCACGAAGCAGTGTAAAAGGATTATCGTCAGGATTTCTGATTTGGGAGGAGACCGCTTTTTCCGGTAAATGCGTCCAGTTGACTGCTAACACAAATGGTATCCCGAATCGTTACGAATTCCCTACTCTTATTTTTGCTATTGTAAGTTTCTGCCTATCTCACGTCACACCAATAGAAAACCAAACTAAATCACACTCGCGATTCTATAGGATGCTCTCTACCCGTTTTAATCTGTAGTGGAGATATATTTCAAGGTCTACTTTATATGCATTTGTTGCAAAGTTTGCGAAGACTCATGATGGAGACGGTCAATTAAAAATTAAGGAATCCTTTCACAATCGAGTAACTCGTTGTCTGAATAGGCATTCCCGTAGTACGTATTTTGTTACATTTGATTTTTCGAGGGCTACTAAAGTTTGCATACAGCCACCTCAGGCCGTCTATTAACAGCCCGAATGTGGTGCTTGGTCCAGATCGTATTTCCTTCCAAGTGTTCATTCACCTAGTATTCTTACTGGCAAAGGCTGAATAATTCAATTCACAAGGATGATTCCGCACTAACCAGTGATGAGTACGGTGATACGTGCTCTAGACAGCTTTTGATCTATTCAGTCCCATGTTGGTGGTAATTGTGAAAAAACAGCGTGAGAATACCGATACTACGGTGAAGTATTGTCAATTCATTTAAATACCTCCGTATGACAAAAAGGATAATTTGACTCACGAAGAACGGTCGAATGCTCCCACCTGTAGATATCATTCAGACTACCTGGATATGAATTTATGGTTGGAACACCGGTGACTTTGGCTAACAGCCGTATCTTGCCATGTGGCTGAGAGGTTCACATGACCTCCATCCAAGAACGCACTCAGTGCCAGTAGAACCGAGAATTAGCGCAGTCTCCTTCACTCTCTTTCCGCCATGTCATAACCGACCTATCTTTTGGGATTGAACCGTTCTCAGTTTAGCGTACATAACGTCAATTTTTTGTACGCCACCCGGGTTGCACATCTGACCGAATGTTTTGTCTAGACAGTCCTCACTCCGCGCTGAGGACGTGGGAACTACGAGGCCATAAACGTAGAGTTAAACAGTACGTTTCTGGAGACTATGTGGCCAATTCTCCAAAAGCTCGGCCATACCAGGTGTCGAGAAGCCTGTCCACGTTGTGCCTTTAATTCTTACGGCGATCCGCCAGTTGCGCGCAGAGTGAACGACCACGTGAACCCTTAGTAAGCTGTCAGATGGCTGACCACATTAACACGTGCCCACCGACCGGTTTACGCATCTGGTGTAGCGGAAATAGATTTGACTATTGAAGAGTCTCAGTAAGGAATAAGTTCCTCATGGGGCCCTGGTGATTAATACGATTGAAAATAGACGGCTGTTAGCAAGTAGCATCTTATTTTTCTAGTCAAATTATGCTTTTGTTCACTAGCACATAGATGGCCAAGAAGCTGGAATTCGAGGTAAGTCGGGAAGTCCACGGAATTCAAGATCAACGCACCTTTTCCTCCAAAGCATCCTGGATGTCTGGTAACCTACTCCTCCCACTTTTACGGCAGTAGATTTACTTCCTGATGTAAACATCTGCATCAAGCACATCTCGGATATACTACTAACATCTTTTATTCAGAAGCTAACTTCCGGGTTAATCCATAAACTGGACTAAACCGAATATGAATAACGGAAGATAAAGTGCAAAACTGGTAAATCCGACCTAATAGATGACGTTGTTGCCACTTTCCACCTTGTCTTAAAAGGAATGGGATTTATGATTCTTCGTACTAGAAACTGCGCACCTGAACATGAGCGCTCACTGAGACTGTTTGTTGAGTTCCGTTCTATCAAGGCAGTTCTGTTAACAGAATCTGAAAATTTATGCATCTAGAACTGTCTACGAAGAAAATTTATGTAACATGTTTTGACTCAAGGGGTTCTCAAAACCAGACCACATCTGCCATGCACGTTAAACAGAATGCCTGTATTTCCCACCGCTCTCACTTTCATTCGATAGATATCTATGTACAGTACGGTTGTTTCTTTTGAAAGTACATGACAATAACCGGTGATATGTATGACAACCGGTTTACTCGACTGCCGTTGCAGCTATAGAGTGCGGTTTGCAGCAGTTTACATACGAAAGGAAAATTGACAGATCACCGAATAAACTTCAGTGATTGTGCTCTTCGTGTGTTTTGTGATCTGCCGTTTTATCCATTTTCCAAAGAATGATAAGGAAAGCGAAACAAAAGTAGACATACGGGATCGTAGTCAACCTCTCAAAACATAGAAGTAAATGAAAGAGCTTGACAGAGTACATTGATTGCACGTTGATTATGTCCCATTTTTGCTCACTGCTCAGCTATATTGTAGAGCTTTAATCTGGTTCCGTAGGTTGCCCACTTGTAGTAGAATCCCAGCCACTGGTGTCAACTAGTCCACTCGTTTCGCAGTTGTCCGTCGTACCGTAATCCACGTTATCACAAGCCAGAAGATGCGTTGTGGCCTCAGACTCATTCGCCGGTTCGGTTGCCGCATCTGTTTGCATGTGTCCTGGCGTAGTTGGATCCTCCTCCGTTTCAAGACTTACATTATCGTATGTACTATACGATCGCGAAATATAGCTTTTCTGGGTCTGAAGTGGAATCGTTATGTGGAAAGTAATGTTAGTTACAGTGGTGATTAAAAAAACGTTGCTTGGATGTTAGATACATATTCGTTGTTGAATGAAAGACGTGACCTGAACTAATGCCTAGTTATCCTCATACCTTAGGGTGAATAGTCAACTCATCTGATAGTTCCGTTTGCATTCGAACGTGTATGTTATCAGTTTCTGGTTTCCGCTAGTTTCCGCTAGCTGAGACACCATGGGCTACATAAGACTGCACGATGGCCCGACCATGGTCTCCGAACTTCAAACCTTGGCCTGCTTCCACGATATAATACTGTTGTATAATTCATGTGCTGTCAAAGGGAATCCAACTGTTGTACACATATTTGTGGGCTAGGTTAGGCAGCGTTTTGACGGGTTGAACCGAACGGCTGTTTAGCTAACGCCTACCGAGTGCAGAAATCGAGACTGACCACTAAGCGAACCACGAGTCCGTCTGTGAACAAGAAGTGTGCTTTGGTTCATGATTCAAAAAGAAGGTTGAAGCTCTGGCCATTTGTCCGACACAGTTCGAGAGACAATGGCTCTAGGCATAAGGCATCTTGCCGAGTGTTCTTCACGGATGCCTGATCGGACAATTACAAAAATCAATAAAAAAAGCTCGTAGTCATAGCAATTCGTGGAGTATGGGAAGTCCCATTTTTTTCATCAAACTGACGTTTTCTGGCCATTTTTGGTATGTTGACCCTAGCACGAATGCTATGCGTCCATCAAGTCTGTCGAGTCATTCGTTACCGACGCTCTGTGAAAAAAACATGTTTGAATGTAACCCCGAATCGTTCTGCATATTTTTGTAGAAGTAAAACGTGCTTATTTTCAGAGGCAAACCTAATGCTTATCAATCCCGTTAAACCTATATAATTGTATGCGATCTTGCTCCGATATTGAAGGTTTCAGGACAAAACAACCCATCTCATTTCACAACCCGTACACTACTATTTTCCAGTGAGGACCATTCACATATACTTCCAGCAGTCCACTGTGTCCGTGCAACAACCGTTCCAGTGCGATTTATCATTGAATTCGCCAGGCAAAGAACTATTGGTCTGCTTTTGCCAATTCCCCCGATGATGACTTGTCAGTGTGCCAAGCTGGTATTGCTTAGTTCCCTGTTTGAGTCCAGACCACTATGAGAATGCGATATGACAACAAATGCATGTGGATCTGAAATATAGAACGATCCGTCCCTTTTGTATATCAATGGACGCACGGGTCAGTCTTTATTCTACGGTCTAGTCTACAAATAGATTGCGATTCACCAGTTACAAAGTTGGTATCACACATTGTGCTTGTTACAAAATATTATATTATTGTTCGGAATTACCCCCATAAATTCAAAGAAATTTTCCAAAGTTTCCGCCTACGACCCAATCATATAGTGCTGTTTACTGGGTGTCCTTAGAATGGGAAAAATTCCAAGCATCCAAGGACAGCCGCGTTCAAGCAACTATTTTACAAAACGCACATTCTTTTGGGTAATTTTAGGTTTCAGTTAGAGCCCAGTCCGTCTTGCTCAGTTTTGCCAAGACTCTCAGAGTGTCAGATATAATTGAACGGGATTTATTCTGAAAATTAATTGGACCAATCTCGACGTCCAACGGTATCCTCAATTTTAATAGGGGAAATGTCGATGTGGATTGATGAATAAATCTAGTAATACACTTGAAGTGATTTGTGACAGATGTGATTGAGCTGCTGTCGACAACTGATCATACGAAAAACCAACATTCTCCTGCTTTAAATATACAGGAAGTCGTCGGTTATTTACGCATAAATGTTTAGGAGTGGTGGCTGTGTTTGTTTGTGCTGTTTCTATTTACACTCGGCATTTCAGCAGTGGCTCGTGTGAACTGCCGCACTGCATTTTTAAACAGCTACTAACCTAAAAGTAGTAGTTTAACTTCTGGAAAAATTCAACGAAAGGTGGGGCCCAAAGCTATGAGCTAGTGCCATCGTTCATTCCAAACAAATTAGTCTTGGTTTCGCTTTGCACATTTCTGATAGTCTCTTCAGCATTGCATAACCCACATAGGGTGTGTCAGTTAGAAATGTAAAGTGCTTGCAGCTTATCTGTTTCAACCAGTACCAGTGTTCCAGCACACCCTTCACATACATTATCTTCATGGAATTCACCCATAATTGAGTTCACTTCAAATGTTGTTGGCAATACAGTGTTTCACCTTCAATCTCTGTCGAAATTCGCAAAAAAACGTGCTAATTCATGTGTTCTACATCTGTATCTTATCCCCAGAGAAACTGCTTCATTTGATCAACCATATATTGGACGATTTGTATTTTCGAACGGATATTTTTTAGCCTAAATGTCTTATCTTAAGCGCGTATACCGTATAGTCTCACTGATTTGGTAGCTAAGTGCGGTTATTTCGTAGTTTTGTATGTCACCTGGATCCCATCAAAGGCTGTTTACAGGCACGTTGCACATTAGATTCAAAAGCCAACTCTGTATGGCTGATTCGTGAGCCTCAATAAGTGCGCACGTGTACGGTGCTTAGTTTCTTTCGTTACCGCTACCACTTAACTTTTACCGGTTAACAGCTTCACTGATCCTTAAAGAATACTTCTGAAGAAACTGTTCATACTCCCCAAAGAGTTCATTACTAGCCAGCAATGGTATAGTGCAAGCCTGAACACCAAAGTTACCGAATCCCCTAGTTTTCTATGACGGTCCTACATGATCGATCAATACCCGGTACAATTGCTGCTTCAAGGAGATCATTCCCAAGCCAACTTAATCTTATTTGAACCAATTCTTGTCAGTTCCACGCCTTCGTAGACCACATTGCTAGAGAGAACACTGTTCGTCTATTCCTGGATGCCACTCCAGAAGGGGACGACCGTGTCTTACTACGCTTAAATAACCAGGCCCCTTGAATGAGTCAATAACTGACCATGAATACATCAACTAGTTGCTATCTGTGCAAGAGTATCACCAAAAGGGCCAAAAGTCTTAGGTCAGTGAACCATTTGAAGGCTAATTACATCCCTTTAAACCAAGTTGGATGTATACGGCTGTCAAACTCTCCCCTACACTTCCACATGAAAGGCTCTAGGTTGTTGCATTAGGCACCAGAAAGCACAACCATAAAACTGCTTAGTCCATTATTTCACAAGAATCAAACGGTGTCCAAGACGTTTTCAGAACAAAGGAGGTTTTGACTTTTCAGTCTCACCAAGAATTTCCTTCCCGCGTTGCATGTAACAGCATAAGGAAATTCGAACCATCCAATAATTATAAAATAGAATACCAACCAATAACAGCCAGTCTTCGTCGCATACTGTTAAACCACACAACACATAAGAATAGGGAAAATGGTGGCTATTTCTTATCAAGTTTTGTGCAAGCCGAACATTCACAAGGATGAGAGAACACGATGTGCATTTGAAGGTTGGTGTGCAACAGCGATGAAGGTAATTTAAGATCAAAACGGTTCAGGCGGTTTAAGGGATATCTTGCAGTTGAGAAGAATGTGCGACTACTTTCATTTATCTGGCTCAAAACTTAGGAAAAATGGAAAATAATAGCCCGAGGTAGATTAACTATTAGTAGCTGATAGATTCAATGGAACTGCTGCCACTAGTTCCAATTCGAACTGATTATACTGCGTGCATTTTTTCTTGAAAACCTAGGTTTATTGTTGTGACTTTGACAACAGCCACTGCAGGTTCTATGTCACGTATGGCAATCCACATCAACGTCGCGAAAATTATGCTGGTTTTCGGGCTTTCATTTCAGAGATAAGGGATTTTGAAATTTCTCGCAAGAATGAAAACCGAAATGAAGGCGCTTTCAATTAATGGCAAAATGTTGGAAGTGAAAGATTATTAACCCGTTATTTACTTCCCATTTTAGGGTATTCCGCTGCAAAAATGCCTTCATTGCTCAGTGAAAATAGTAGGCAATTCTATAACAGCACACCCAACTGTCACCTTGAAGAAGCGTTGTGCCCAGGAATGTTTTTGTCTGAACCTGCAGTTTTCCAATTATTTTGATGCACGATTGTAGGTCTATTGTAAATACGGAAAGTCTGCATTGTTACGGCCTCCGCGTGGTTTGTTGTTTTCACTCCTAATAGCCCACAACTATCGTACTTGGCAGAAGCAATGGTGAAGTATGGATGTTTGCTTTGTAATCGATACCATTTCTGACAGAACAGCCACCAGTCACTATATCACCAACCTGGCGCTGTGCTCCTCTGCAACAAATCGGCGGGTTTTTTTGTTTATGCAACTGTTCTTGCTTGTTTGCTTGCCTTAAAAGGCATACTGGCAGTGGTTCGGGTCTCCCGTGAGTGGATTCCTTCGCACCTCGATCTATGCGAGTGTGATTTTCCGTGGGGAATATTTCCGTTTTCTCATTTTCCAACCTCATGCCACTCAGTAAATGTCACCATCTAGGCGCGACCATGTCCATTTGACTCTGTTTTATACATGGAGTGAACACAATTAGAGGATGCGGGCCAGCTGGCACAACCAGTTATTGGGTGGTGACTTGAGGTATTGAGCACTATAAATAATGTTCAGTGCTTTTTTGCTCAAATGTCAGTTTATGCCGGTGGAGTATTGAAAATGCGTTTGTCTAGTATGTCAGAACTTCTGAGTTTGAACTTCGATGCAGCTGTATAAAGCCACAGCAGCCAATATCTAATAATAACGGAATTCGTACCCGTTGATCTGCTCTATTCATGTGGAATAACGAGGAGGAGGACAGTTCAAACAAGAGTGCAAACAGCTGATGAGCACCCTGCGCGGCAACTTTGTGTGTCTTTCAAATGCGACGACTGATCCACTTACACATGACCTAAGATCCTTGAAAAACGGAGCAACTAGTCCATTGTTCATGAGGCATAGATAGCTGCGTAAAATGGAAGGAGTTGGTTCACGAATAAAAATAAAATTCACTAGATGAAGCAAACAAGATGTGCTGAAAATGTGCGTATTGTGGACAATGAGGTGACGCGAAATAAGGTATCGAACAGCAGCATGCAGTATATCTTACTTGTATTCTGTTGAACAAATTCACGGAGGACGTAAGCGATGCAAAAGTGATCTTCAGTTCAAGTAGATGTGTTTCACAGTAAAACCGTAAACTAATTCCGCCCTTTCGAAATATTATTAGACAAAGTAAACGAAGTATTTTTAAATGAAAACACGACTGACTGTCTCGACCGTGTCTACCAAAATCATTGAACTCAGCATCGGTTAGTTATATTAAGTTTGTAACTTCGAAAAAAGAGACCGATATTTAAATATCAGATGACTTAGCTCGTGTATATGGACACCGAGTTCCGTTCCGAACCAATACGGGGCTATTCCAACGGATACTCTCATTTGAATCCGAGATGACCAAGAATATGCATTACTGATGAGCTCTTATAAGGGCGAACCTCCAACCCAGTGTTTCCCCCTTTCGTGTGGACTAAACGGAATAATTGCACCAGGACAGGAAGACGGCTGTTCAAACGAGAGTGATGAGAACATGATTCTTCCTATGATACAACCGAAAACCCGCATCTGGAAATCCTGTTGCCATTTCCTTGTTTACAATATCTATGAATTTGTGACGGTTCAGGTACACTTGAGCAAACAGGTATTCCATCAACAAAGAATGCTCATACCAACTAGGAACTAATGGTAATCATACCATTCACGCCAACATATCAGCCCAATTTATTTACCATTGCTCCATTCATAAAGCATCCTTCCTTAAACTGTAGTGATATTTTTCAGTGACTGTTTTTGCTGAAATATGAGGTAGACTTTTGAAGAAAAATGTGCACGCTGAAAACTGAAGAAGTTTTGTTAGGCTTATTGCACTAGTATTGTGCACGTGACTGATTTTTCTGTAGAAGTATTGCTACCGCCGGTCGCGGAAAACTATGTAAGAGAGAACATATCTGACGAGCTTCACGCATTCGTGCTGCTTCCATTAAGCTCTCAAGTTCAAACACGAACTGAAGGTCAGCTGATAGCGCAAAGATAGCATCTCTTTCGTCATTCAAGGTCATATGAACAGCCATGCGTATATCACGTGCGAAACTATTGATTCCAAGCGGGTCGAAAGGATGACCAGTGAGGAGCCGTTAAAACAAAACGCTACAACTCTAATAAAACTTCCGTTGATTTTACATTTGATCAGTAGAGTGTTAGTGTCTTCCAAATACCGAAACCCAGATCAAAAGGTACGCATCTAAAAGGATATGGACCCGAATTACATTACACACAGATGGTAATAAAATGCCGGGTTGCGTAGACTCCATCTGACTCTACCCAGTCTATTTGTAGCATCCGGCATTTTTGGGTTCATCCGTGACTCACCCGGTGGAACTAAGGCATTTCCAATTCTAACCCAAGTCTGTCTGTTTTTTCTGGCTTCTTGAGGGACTAACAGGTTCCTTAAATTACCAAAATCACCCCCAGTACAACTGCTATTAAGTGGCATTCTTTGATACCTTGTGAAACCGATTCTGTATATCTGAGGGTCAATTTCCCGCAGACAATTTTCATAGCGGCTGGTTATCTCATCGTCCTGCCATATTATCTTAAACATGCTCCATACATTAATATTTGGGTAAACCTTTTTCAAAAATACAGACGGTAGCTGAATTTTTCAATACGTTCAGTTTCCATTGAACAGTCAAACTTCGGGGAAGCTACGTGATTCTCGTAACTCCGAAACTTTTTCACGCACGATTTTGAATCATATGCTGGTATATTCAGACGACCAGCAGAAATGACAGCGCGATGCAGGCAGCATTTTGGAGTAAGCCCTGAAAATCAGTTTTTCCCTATTCAACATTCAATTGCTGCGTATGTACAAAAACCCTTATGAACTCCGAAAACCTGGATCTCCACCTTTATGCTCATCAAAAGCAACAGAGTTTGATACGGCCATTGGATTCTATAGTCACGCTGCTCAGAATCAAGCGGTTGAACCATTCACCAGAGCACCACGAAGAACACTGTGCGGGTAGTGAACAGTTTGTCTTCCAAGATATGAACACAAGGGAACTTTGCTAAGGTGTATGCATTTAAAGTGTTCTACCGGAAAAGTGGATGCTTGACAGTCTCGTGCGTGAAATTCTCACTAATCAGCTGCTTACTTAGCCCAAGTAAACCACTCCCTGGACTCTAAGGAGTAGGACACTCATATGACGTTGTTCAACCTACTATGTCACTCACATACATGTCCAGCAGCGAAACACGAGCCTGTTCAAATCAAAATCCTGCACCGATCACCACTCATTACTGAGAGAAGTGAGAGGTCGTTGGTTGTAACATCTAACCAAAGTGAGAAGATGCCACGTCGGCTACTATCATAAGGAGGCGATAAAGCATTCCAAAAAATCCAACTGAAGTAATCCTCTGAAACGTCCGAAGAAATCTTCAAGCATTTAAATTGTTGTTTGGTTCCAAAAAGTGTCGCAACTGGGTATTTCGTTTCAATCATGAACAATAATCCGTCGGTTTCATAGTGAGCCCTCAAGTGGACACCATTTATCAATATCCTGAACAAGAACAAGTTAAATGGATTTCGGCAACCCTTAGAAAGACAACATCTCTTCCAGAAGTATTATAAAGACAGTGGTTGCGGAAATTCAGAATTGCAGTATAGTCTAGCGTTACATCACAAACAATGCGATTGAAACTATCTAAGAAATCAAAGGTCTGTTTTAAACCCATTACCTTCTCCAAAATTTTGCATCTTAGAGTGAAAGAACTCGAAATCAGTTCCGGCAGACTTTGTAGAAGGGCTGGCACAATTTTGGAGTGTTTCCTGGATGGATACCATATTCTAAGTGTTTTGATCAACTCTCACTACATCGTTCAAAGACTCACCAGTAGGCTCATACTGAACGATGGATTATCCAACTGTTCCGTGTCTGTCACGGTAATTTTCGCTTGTTTAGTAATTGTCGGCTACAACAGTTATCGATATGATTCGCAACTATCATTTATAATATAACCTCGGGTGAAACTTATGTAGTTCAGAAACAACCCATTTCTGTTCGGCTATTGCTTAATCTCACTGAGCGAGAAATGAACCCAAAATATCCCGACTAAACTAGGAAGAAAGGATTCGGTAATCCTCTAGGCATTTTTACTCCACAGGTACAAAGGTTTGTGAACTCATGAAATACACGTCAATTATGCTGTCATTCATTCATAAATTAAGCGAATTCGTACGCTAGCTCTCTATTTGCCCCATAGTTGCATCGGATTGGGTATGCGCTGGTGGTTACGCCCACTCAGTTGTCCCTTATTTTGTTGTACACCAGTCATGCGTACCTCTCCTGTAGATCAATATTCACATTGCCATTCTACTGAAGAACAGTGTTCATCTCTAGCTATCCTATTCTCGTGTTTTAAAATGATCGGTTAATAGTCCACTTGGTGTCTAACTGAATCGGAAACCGGTGAACAAATTTCGTCACGGAATTTTCAGGTAAGCCACAGACACTCTTACTTATACTTCTGACAGTACCATTGTAGCAACAAAGCAAGGTCTACATTTTTTGGAAAGGACAACACTTGCTACTTCGTTTAGTTAGAGACACAGATTCGAACCTCATCCCGTTCTTCCCAGCGAACGAACGCAGTAGCACGGAACCCCAGCTGTCTGATCCAGTTCATTAACGGGAGGATTAACGTAACAGGTGTGTAGTCTGGTGCGGAATTCCGACTATGCTGCACACACAGACAACTGTTTATTTGTACCAGCGTCGCAGGGAAAAACAAGAATGCGGCCATAAAATAAGGATTCAGTTGAGTGTCCGGTATTAGTGGATTAGTTTGCAAACCACCGTTTTATTCCACCTGCGTATAATTTGGTAACGTAAGATTGATGGAAATCTCGGAGACCAAACTTATCTGATAATTGACAGTGGCCTATCAATGGATTCTCGTTAGCCTGATAATTGGTGTTAAATCAAGAAGGGTGTAACTAATTTACAGCAATTATTTAGGCTTATTACGAAAAGCTTTAAATTAAACTTCTTCGAAAGTAACCATATGTTTAAGTGTTGCGAATTTCTGTAGTGGAAAAGAATAAAAGAACTGCGACCCTACCAGGCTGTTCGTACCAGAAAAGTCCAAGCACGGTTCAGAGCATAAAACTCTTAGCCAATGGCCGGGGTCAGAAACTCGAAACCATGCAGAAATCAACAGTCAGTTTTATTCTGCTTCGCTTACCCAACGTGTGAAGCATGCAGATGGAATTTTGCTATATCTGCATAAGGACAGCAATAAAACTTAATCAGCCAGCACGTTCACCATTTTAAAGTTTGGTAGAACTTTCTCAGCTCAACAGACCTGTTTATTGAAAATTTATGGAACACAGAAATCAACTTCCTTCGTTCTATTTCGTAGTCATACTTAGTTTATGCGGCACACGTGGAATCCAAAAAACTACGTGTGGTAGTAGAGAATATTCCAAAAACTTCAGCTTACTAATTGGACAAACACAACTCACCAAGAGATTTATGTTGACTGAAAGTCTCAAAATACACTTCATGCTGTCCTTCCGGCTCTAACTAAGTTCCTAGAGTTAGCTTATTTGTTTGGCCCGGTTCTGGTAAATTTAACCCAACTCCACCCATGGTAAACACGGCGCATTTGTTCTCACCTAGGCCTGTACCAAAATCGTTTATCATGAACTTTGTGGTACCAACAAAAACGTCCCACTAACTTCCTCACCAACCATACATATTGATGAAACCAAACTACTAGAGTGTGAGGTCCATGCATGGCCATAGATTTCGGCAAGCAAAAGTCGAAACTCACATGTGAGGAGCGCACAACATTTTGAATGGGGTACTGTGTGGGCTCCTGACCATTTTCTGCTTGAAGTAAGCTTGGTTCGTTGTCACGTACGCGGTACCGTGGATTTACTCCTTTTAGTTGCTGGTCCATTCGGTTAGATAGAGGAACACGGGCGTAGTGCCCACTTTCGAGGTTCTGCTCAGTTTCACCTCTGAAAAGTTGAAAGAAAATTATGGTAAGCCCCCCACGACTTTAGACAGTCATCAGCCGGCCTTGGTAGTATTCATCATAAAACTGAGTAAACAGCACTGGCAATATCTGGGACTCAGTCGAGGTAAAATTTAAAGCACAAATTCAAGAAGCGGAGCATGAGCAGTAAATGATTTTCGACCGTTTGCCTCAAAAACCACCTTCAATAAGCGTTCGAAGGGGCAAGAACAATTCATGATGACAGTTTTAACATTCTGTGTCGGCCATCTACTGGACGACGCAATCCAGCAACATCAATCCAGTCTATCTCTTGCACAACCTCTTCCGGCGAAGATACATCTCTTTAACCGACCGTGGCCTTCTGGGCATAGATTCAAAGCTGTCTGGAGTTTTGTGAGATGCGCACTGCTGATGGTGGTGAAACAACTATACAGTGAATACCCGCTCGTTAGTATAGGTCGGCTTGATGCCAAGAAAAAACGAGTAATACACTAGGAACGTACCTTTAAAGATACACCGAGCCTTATGATGAAACCTTGCCATTGAAACTAAGCTTGATATATAAGATCAGCGTATTTTGGCCTTTTCCGCAACAAACCTCGACTCAGTCAAATGGTTTTTTATTCAGGCACTTTATGGAAGCTTTTAAATGACTGTGATGTTGGCAAGTAGACCACAACAATGGTCAGAAAGGCACCTGTAATTTCTTAAATTTACCCTCTTAAAAAGCATGGTGCGCCCGACATTCAGACACTTCTATCCGGTAGGTACAAAGTTCGGTGTAGATACTCACATTGAGCTGGCCGTATATGAAATGCTGTCACCAAGCCTGCTGTAATTTTGCCTGTGCTGTAAGCGCGACTAACTACAAACGTTCGTGGTTACGATTCCGTTTGGCTTGAAACGAGCATATCATAAAATACTTCGTTGTTATTACTATGAAAAATGATGTGTTTATCAATAACCATGCCCATGGTGAAGGTTGATAACACCGTGAATTCGATTGTGTCTATGCATAACTGATCCGTATGATCCTGTGAATTGATGACATCCGGTTTTCACTCTGGGTGGGCTGCTGTTGGACACCTCATGTTTCTCCAATTGGTTGTATATAATGTAATACAAGCGACCTATTTTCCACATTTGCCACTCCACAGCCCTTCGTAAACAAGTGTGAATTGTTGTAGTGCACTGTGATGTATAAAGTCAAATGGCATTATATGAAAACCAAATGCTTTAGTGGATTTTCCTGTTTAAGTGATCCCCGGTCCCAAGCAAAATCTGAACCACTTTGTTGTAGGATAAACTCGGGGTTATTTTCATATGGGACAAGGAGGACAATGTGCCGGCCTGGTTTCGTTATCAGATGCATTCCGTTTTGCCCTGAGTGCTTTTTAGCTTCAATCTTGGAGCAAAGCAGGAATAATGGCTTGTTCTGGTACGCGAGAACGATGTGGTTTTCTATCAGTTCGCTGGTCTTTGTACATCACTGTAATTTAGTTCAAATACCCAAGCTACGTCCAGGCGTGATACACTAATTTAGTCCAAATAGACTTTCCTAAACATCATGAACGAGAGATTCAGATGAGTTTTAGGAGAGTCTCTAGTTAAAACCAAATTAGTATTCAGATGAATGTATAAACTGAATTTCGTGCAATTGGGATTCAAGTAGGGCATACATTTGCGGAAAACTCAGGGACTACGCCTATTTGATGAGCCCCAAGCAGGGTGAAAGCGGCCGTGAGCTTCGAAGGATTTTCAGCAACCCTATGAGTAGTGATTTACGTCCATGGAAAGGATCTAGTTCTTGTGGGGAGTTTTGAGGTTTTTTAACTGTGGTTCAACAAGTCAATAGTACAAACATGTCCGTCTTTCGCGAGAGATTACTCTTGTGCGTTCACCAAAGGGTGCGGAATCACGGCAGCACGTCTATCTCACGTCAGGAGATCGGATTTAGTATAGGCAACAACATGTCCTACTTTCCATCCCTACAAACTTCAAACGAAACGGTAACGCAGTAATCAGTGAATGGATGTTTGGTTGTTTAGCAGGTACTCCAGCACCATCAAATGCAGTTGGTCGGCCATGTGCTACGTATACCGAAACATCGTCTACTCAGACAAGTGGTGTTTTCCATGTCTCCAGAATGGTGAAGCATGCGAGGTGGACGACGTCTGACTTTAGAGAGTAGGATGAAAGAGGCAATGAGGAGTTTAGGTGTTATGCCCCCCAGGTCCCCCTGACACCATGGCTCTTGGTTAAATACAAATAACGGTTGCTAAATAGCACTGGTGCTCCTGCTGTCAGTTTCCCTACAGATTGTCTGGTTGAGCGCTTAAAGGTTCACCCCAGAGGGCGATAGACCAGCACCAGGTCTTCTCCCTTATCCACCGATTTTTTTTCACTCTGGGTACATGGACACAATCAGGTGAAATTTATGGTTGTACGGCATTGAAGTATCAGTGTCGGCAAGGACGGTGCTATCTCTGATGATGAGAATCATTCTCGTTGTTAGGGTGGACCAGCTGGTTCAGTGGAAACAATGAAAGATGTCTGCACAAAAGTAATTCGGAAATGAACCCTGGTATCTCTGTCAAGGTGTAATGGAAATTTGGGTTGAAAAGTCGTACAACCATTGGCTTAGTGTAACTGAGGCAGCAATCACCAAAACTGAAAAGCGATTAGCAAAAACACCCACTTATGTCTCTATGGATGTATTCCTGGAACATATTAGGTGAAGTTTGTGGCTCAATATGCGAGGCGTGCAGGTGAAATCCGATGCAATGTGCAGTAGTGTAGTTAGAAGCGAGGATGGTCTAATGGAAATTGTGCAAACAACTAATAGTTGATCACTGCAAAACTGGCCTCGTCACAAGTATTTAATGTCCTGGTTTGGTCTCTCGACTTATTGGATGTACGTTGCGTTCTTTATCTTAGGTACCAGAAGCTGGCAATCCACTCTGTCCTAAGGGGGAAATTGTTGTAAACCAAAAAAAATAAATTTTTCATAAGCCTACTTCTGGAAAGTAGCTTGCAGTCTTGGTGAAGAGCGGGTCACTACGAAAAAGTTCGTACAATGGAAGTACTGTAAGCCTTCACAAAAGCATGACGGCGCATAATGTTTCGTGGGTATACAACTGTTGTAGAACGCAATAGCTTAAATAGCAAGTTGGGGAGCATAGGTGAATTATCCCTCGCGACAGACTTACTCGAAGAGTCAGGCAGCGTGATGTTATAAGATAGATTGAGTGTCACAGTTGAGTGCACATTCACCTTGCGGATGTGAGAATGTTATCCGACTTTGTATTGCTAACTCCACAAAATCATAAACAGAGAGGGGAATCTTGGCCAATGTGTGGATGTGGACAATCTCAGCCAATCTAGCTCGGTGATCTTGATGGCCCACCCTATCTGAGATCAAAAGCTTCAATCGTGTGCACATAAAAGTATATACATATTTTGAGAAAATAATTTAATACTCGCGAAAACCAATGCACGCGAAGTTATTTAAGCTGGTAGTAAACCTTTCTAGTTGTAGCTAAAACTCCAATTCATCATATATTTTTGACACTTCTGTGTGGAACGTTTGTGGCTGTCAGAAAATGTTGAACTTTTCATAAGGTAGTAGACTGAACTCTATCTTAAGAAGGGTGTACAGATTAAAAGTACACAAGTATACAACGTTTGATACTTCAGTTTTGTCCAAATAATCTATGGCTGTATAGTTCCTGCCAATTTACATGCATTTGTTTATATTTCGGGAAACCAGTCTAAGAAAGCGGCATGCCACTGCTTTCCTAATGTATATTCGAATGGTACAGTCCCTGTCAGTGGCGAGTACCTCATAGAGACAGTTCTAATTCAGACGGATTTGAGGTCGATGAATCACATCGACAACAAGGTGGTCCGTTTAATATTATTTTGTGTTTGACCCATGAGTGAACTTTGGTATGCGATTTTCGAAGCATCTCTGTTGATTTCTTCAGATATCTTTGTTAAAATATCATTCAGTGTTTTATCTGTTTGAATCATCAAATGGGATTTTAAATGAAATTGCATAGAAGACCCAATACATACAAGATGAACTAAGGTGAACCTCAAAATTGCGAAGTACCTAGGAGCAAGATATTCTTGAGCACCTCTCGTCACCGCGCTCAGTCGCTTCCGTCATTTTCAAGCATAGTGTTTATACTTTTATGACGTTTACCTTTCGGTCATTGTGAGAGTTATTTTTTGCGCTATAGATGTACTCAGACTGGTCCACGTGTATTGTTTTTTGCCATTGATTTAGCCAACGGACGTATGGTAAGCAAACGTGGAAATAATCTCAACTTTGTTTTGAGACGCTACAACACATTTTGAACCCTAAACACTTCGTGGCACACCATGTATTTGATCACACGCTGCTTCGTCACTCAGCTACTCGCACATACATATGTACTTTTGTCTGATGTAATGAAAAAGCGGTTTGCGATATATGAAACCACAAAATCAATAGGCCCGTGTTTTGGTGTGAATAATCAATCATGGTGCAAGACAGTAAATAAAAGGTAAAAGGACGCAAACCAAATGGAAGATGACTCACGGTATTTCTACGTCAGTACCGGGACTGCTGTAAATTTAATGTTTTTGTAGTTTTCAGGGTTAAAACAAAAGTTTAACGAGTGGCTTTTTTCGTTACTGTTTATCTCTTTCTTAGACAATTGGGTTAAGATTGAAACCAGATGCCCAAATGCTGCGCTGTTTGGGATCAAAGCACAAAGGCCAATTGCTTTAATATGAAAATTGAAATGAAGTGAATGAACTCAACGTTGTCTTATTACGTCCAGGATGATTTAAAGTGACCTGTGAAAATAAATATTATTTACTAAACCACCCAAATGATCAACTGTCCAACTTCGACCACTACTCTGTGTAAATTGTGTCCCATGTACTGTAATCTTCTGAACCTCTCAAAAAAGATCGTTCCCCTAGAAAGGTCACAATTGATCCCCCGTGAGCCCCGGTTTTGTGTAAATTCTCTTCCATCCTAAAAGAAATCGCCAGCCGAGAGTATTTAAGTCTTTTTTCTGTAATACCTTCTCTCCATAGGCGGTCATTTCCTTCATAAGCCAACAGACTATTGCTTTAGAGTCACTTGATATGATTGTTGCCCTGCTTGAATGAGCTTTCTCGGCAGTACAATCTGTACAATACTCGGGACATGAAACTAACAGGCCCATAAAATAACTACCAAGGGACAGTTTTCCGCGGGAACATTTATCCAAGTGGTGGCCGTTGCTTTGTTCAACAAGACTGGCAGTCAGCTTGCAAACGCCTCGTCTCCAATCGAGAACACATCATCAGTGCGCGACTGAGTGGGCTATCCCTTCTTACCTGCTTGAATTTATATATATATATATATAGGTATTCCAGTTTCAAAATACTCCAGGATTCAGTCGTGCCTCTGGAGTGAGCCGATACCGGTCCTCAAGGGACGAATGAACTTTCGTTTGCCATATCAGGCTACCAACATGTGAGGCCTAAGGTATGAGTCGTTTTCTTATTTTACATGGAGACGGGGAGCCTACTTTGAAAAACCAAACTGACGCTTTCGTTTTTTATCCATAAAAAGTGGATCCATTTATCCAGTTAGATCTCAGACAGCGTTTTCTAAGCGCGAAACCTTGAGTCTGCTAAGGCATGATAATACTATTACCCGGAAAAGTAATCAGTAGTAGGATATTTCTCAGTTGCAAACTTCATGAGGTAGGCTAGCTCTAATGGTGCACACATGTAGATTCACTGTTTTTGGCAATAATTAAGCCTGATTTTACCTGCTTCGGATTTTTTTATCAAACATATCTGGTAACCGGGGCTAAAGGTCGCGTCATACCGAATGAAAGTTAACCAGACGGAACTTCAGTTTCTCAGAAAGTTGTTCAGTAAAGTGTACCGGTGGTGCACCGGCAAAAACTGTTTGAAAAAGTACTTGTATATTTTAACCCGACCTTGCCTATTGAAAAAGCCACTGATCCAATTTTTACTATGATTTAAAACAGAGTCCAATATTGACATTTGCATAGGTTCTACTATCATGGAAATGGTAGGAGAGAAACGCGCCGCTCACATTTGTAGATTTCAGCACCACATTCAATTTTGTTCACGGGTTATCTGTCCTACTGACGAGAAAAAATACTTTAAGGAGGCTGCTGATAAGTAATCAGTTAGTTATGCTTTTAGTAAATGCTATATGGGCACAGGAAGCAGAGATGATGACTTGATGCGTTCGACTCACGAAGATAGCAATACTTTGCTACGTTATTCATCTGCATATGAACTAATAGTGAGTCAACATATAGCAGCAGTTCGCATGAAATTTTGGCCACAAAAGGCACGCCAATGACTCTCCACATTTGTCTGGATAACGTAACTAAAATGAATGGAGAGTACAAATATAATCCATTTCCGTTGTAGACCGTTTCTGTCGCATTTTGTCAAATCTGTGGTGCTTTCTCGTTTTGTGTGGAGCACGGTATCCGTTGGCAATCCATCAAACCACTCTACTTACGAAATTATACTCTCCAGCTGTCATGGGATCGGAGGAAAACTTCCGCTCCAAAGAAGATAATTGCAGTTGTTTCGAAAATCGCTTCGGACCATGTCACTTTTTCAATTTGATTGAACATTTAATTAACCCACATCATCGCAGAATAATGCAGCAAATATCATCAATTTCTGCACTAGGATTCTGCATGTAAAGACAAGTTTACCTTCGCTTTATAGTCGATTATCTGATGCCCGAAAGAAATCGAATGGGTTGTCAAACTGTGTCGGCGGTGTCGCGCTGCTAATCTCGCTCAAACGATGCGTTTATCTTCCACTATCATTTTAGGTGATCCAAACCAGCGTTCATTCAAGCCGCTCTTTTCATACAGAGGAGCATCGAAATCTCTGGCACAGTCGGAACTTCCAGACTACTTTCCGGGAGAAAAAACAGTGAAATAATAAGTTTATTTTTCGAATCTGGCCCGGCATTCTGACCTACCAAGTTTACATTGTGGTGAATACCGTTTACTTTCCTTTCACTCCACCTGAAAAGGGCTTTCGGAGCCATTTAAGTTCACCGCAATATTGTTCTAACAATAATGGAGTGGGTAAAAATGCTTTCAGCTCAACAGAATAGTGAGCCACGCTGGGCACTTTCTACCTTGCCTGACATAGATGTCTGCGGCGATATGAAGGCTAGCGAATACGCCTACCACCACCGAAATTTAAAATACTGCAAAAGTCAATACGTACCATCAATTTTGCGTCACACCGTAATGTGTATTAAACTGCGGAGTAGATGCTAGATTTGTTGCACATTGCGATAAATTGTTTTCGGAAAACCCCTATCCTAACCCCAAACTGAACTTCAGAGAAGAATACGTACACCTGATGTGATACTGCGGTATAACAGTAAAACGATTGCCGTCATTAAGTAGAGTCATCTGGTTCATACAACATCCCAAAACCTGTCTGATTTGTGGTTGGAATAACCCCTCACTACAAACTATAAACTTTTCAAGACACTTCTACTTTCACCCTCACTCTCTACATGAGTGCTTCACCAATACTTACCAATGGTTTTCAAGCTAGGTTATATTCAGAATATAAGATATTGTCATCAACCAAGAAACAAAGAATACACATTGATGCTACGACTGATCGGTATTCTGGCAGCATTCACGAGATGTAAGCACTCTGATTTGACCTATGCAATGCACCACGTCGTGCATTCTCAAAATGAGTTCTCATTCTTGCGTTTGACCTTCCCACCCACCCAAATCACTGCATCCTCGACAAACCTGTCGACTATTAGCACACCACCTCTGGCAACTAGTAGGCACGAGTGCATGCTTTCGTAGAAACTGTTCAACTTAATTACCAGTAAACTGTGTGATTCAGTTGTACACCAGTATTTCCCCGTCATAAGCATAAGCTCTGTAGGCAGTGGACCAAAGATTACCTGATAGAATTCGATCAATTTATTTAAAGCTAAGTCACCTCAGTCAACTTCCAACCAGAAACATTGCATGTCAAGAAATGAATGGAGAGTACAAATATAATCCATTTCCGTTGTAGACCGTTTCTGTCGCATTTTGTCAAATCTGTGGTGCTTTCTCGTTTTGTGTGGAGCACGGTATCCGTTGGCAATCCATCAAACCACTCTACTTACGAAATTATACTCTCCAGCTGTCATGGGATCGGAGGAAAACTTCCGCTCCAAAGAAGATAATTGCAGTTGTTTCGAAAATCGCTTCGGACCATGTCACTTTTTCAATTTGATTGAACATTTAATTAACCCACATCATCGCAGAATAATGCAGCAAATATCATCAATTTCTGCACTAGGATTCTGCATGTAAAGACAAGTTTACCTTCGCTTTATAGTCGATTATCTGATGCCCGAAAGAAATCGAATGGGTTGTCAAACTGTGTCGGCGGTGTCGCGCTGCTAATCTCGCTCAAACGATGCGTTTATCTTCCACTATCATTTTAGGTGATCCAAACCAGCGTTCATTCAAGCCGCTCTTTTCATACAGAGGAGCATCGAAATCTCTGGCACAGTCGGAACTTCCAGACTACTTTCCGGGAGAAAAAACAGTGAAATAATAAGTTTATTTTTCGAATCTGGCCCGGCATTCTGACCTACCAAGTTTACATTGTGGTGAATACCGTTTACTTTCCTTTCACTCCACCTGAAAAGGGCTTTCGGAGCCATTTAAGTTCACCGCAATATTGTTCTAACAATAATGGAGTGGGTAAAAATGCTTTCAGCTCAACAGAATAGTGAGCCACGCTGGGCACTTTCTACCTTGCCTGACATAGATGTCTGCGGCGATATGAAGGCTAGCGAATACGCCTACCACCACCGAAATTTAAAATACTGCAAAAGTCAATACGTACCATCAATTTTGCGTCACACCGTAATGTGTATTAAACTGCGGAGTAGATGCTAGATTTGTTGCACATTGCGATAAATTGTTTTCGGAAAACCCCTATCCTAACCCCAAACTGAACTTCAGAGAAGAATACGTACACCTGATGTGATACTGCGGTATAACAGTAAAACGATTGCCGTCATTAAGTAGAGTCATCTGGTTCATACAACATCCCAAAACCTGTCTGATTTGTGGTTGGAATAACCCCTCACTACAAACTATAAACTTTTCAAGACACTTCTACTTTCACCCTCACTCTCTACATGAGTGCTTCACCAATACTTACCAATGGTTTTCAAGCTAGGTTATATTCAGAATATAAGATATTGTCATCAACCAAGAAACAAAGAATACACATTGATGCTACGACTGATCGGTATTCTGGCAGCATTCACGAGATGTAAGCACTCTGATTTGACCTATGCAATGCACCACGTCGTGCATTCTCAAAATGAGTTCTCATTCTTGCGTTTGACCTTCCCACCCACCCAAATCACTGCATCCTCGACAAACCTGTCGACTATTAGCACACCACCTCTGGCAACTAGTAGGCACGAGTGCATGCTTTCGTAGAAACTGTTCAACTTAATTACCAGTAAACTGTGTGATTCAGTTGTACACCAGTATTTCCCCGTCATAAGCATAAGCTCTGTAGGCAGTGGACCAAAGATTACCTGATAGAATTCGATCAATTTATTTAAAGCTAAGTCACCTCAGTCAACTTCCAACCAGAAACATTGCATGTCAAGCCTCAGTATGGTAATATATTCAGATTGCCCCTGAATCGCCTTTAAATTTCCATCAGGACACTTTCATATTCACATTCATATCGAAACGTCTTGTGAAAATGCTTGGAGTGTATCTTCACAAAGCTACTTAGGTGGTATAACCCCGGTTCTTTCTGCTTTTGATAAACTGACCACACGTCTACATCTAGCTCTGAATAAGGGTGACATCAACTCATCCTGGGCTACCCTTTGGATTTATATCGATATCTATCGTGCATCCTCAACTTCGTTCACTAGTTTCGTCGACACTATTGTGAAGAAACACTGCAGCCCAGCTCAGCTCCTACCTAACGGGCTACTTAAAATATCACAGAAACAATAATGACAAATTCCTATTTCATGACATTACTTCAAAGATGTGGTTGATGAAGCGTCAATAAATGGAAAGTTGCCTGTAAAGTTTTAGTAGACACCCATGATGTGCCAAAGATTTCTCAGAAAAGGCACTTTAACCTACTTTAGTCACATTTAATTTGTCCCCTGATATCGTCAACAATCTAATTCGTTTGTATTCGTGTGGATATGAAGCGGTGTATTTAACCTGCTTCATAAACAAGGACGAGGCTGGATTCAGAAATCTTAGTAAATTTATTAAGCGCGGTTTGTTTTCTCGACCAAATGAGAGAATAATTTTTGTCTTATCATTCCCTGAATAAACGGTCGATGAGGTTATAAAAAGTTCGATTCACATGTACCAACAAACACTACGGCCTACTACGTAACCCATTCTAAACGGTTCATCTGTGCATCAATGCTTCATGCGCTTTACTAATACAGGAAACTTGTTCCTAAGCAGTTGGCCAGCAGCCCTTGGAACTTAGTTGTCTAATCGTGTTGCAGGTGACTGTTTCGGGACAACTGGAGTTAAAAGTGATAAATGTTTTCTATGAAAGCCAATTTGGGGATAGTAGGAGCCCCGTTCAGTCACGAGTAACGTGAAAATAAATTTTTGAAAATACCTAAAAACCAGTAAAAGATTGTCCAATAAGATTCAAAAACCATATTGTTAACTTTGTTGGGGATTTCTGGAACAGGGTCAACCGTGTGAAATTGCCAGGACAGTTATCAGGTTCCTGTTCGACTAGGTGGGCTTACTAATGGTGCTTGACAAGGGGGAACGCGTTCTCTTCGGAAGCGATATTTCAGGAGCGTCTAGTGTGCACTAATACAATAGCCGCAACAGGCTTACCCCGCATATCAGATAGTTAGGACTAAAATTTTGGCACGGACAATAAGTGCACCGCAAATGAAGAAACACGAGTGCACTGCTCCCTCTGTTTGGTGTGAAATGGGCTTCATAACAATGGTGGGGCAAAAGGAGGATTGTTCAAACGCAATTTTACGCACCCAGTTACTATATAAAACCAGCATATACGTGTATGTATACATATATATATATATATGCAACGCCTAATCAGTAAGATTATAAGCTCATAGCTTATCCTGTAGCCCCTATCAGATGACTCCGTCGTAAGTGCCCCTCTCTAAGCCAAGTAAACACGGTAGCATCTCGATCTATGGACTTTCATCGGATCAATTCGTGAAACAGTTTGACGCTACTTTTTCGATTGATAAATCGAAACGTAACTTCTTCGTGCATGGTTGTCAGCTAACGGGGATACTTTACCGTATTTTCGCGCCTGAGTCCCAAAAGATGCTCTGATGATACCCAACTTTGCCTTTACGATTTACCACTCGGTTTATTAGGTCACTTGGGATATTTCACTAACGAATTGACTGAAACCTAAAAGCAAACCCCAAGGTGCACCGCGTCCAGTTGTAAGTCAATAGTGACAGCTATAGTTTGGCAAGAAAAGAATAATCCACTCGAACAACTGGTGCCAGAATCTAGGTCAAAGCACGTTTCATGCCCGAACAAATACACACAATCGAAAAAAAACTCACTTTCTCCTTTTCCGATTGCTGAAAGGCACAAAACAGAAACTTCATGTAGATCGCTGATAGAAACCTTTCAGCAAGTTGAATCATGTGCCAAATGTGTGTTCGTTTGGCTTTTGCTTTTCAAGGCACATATGGACATCTGATTTCTTACCCGAAAATTCCAGCCTGCTCAGTAAATTTTGACTGACACAGTGTACATGAACATGAGCTGAAGCTTTCGCAAGGTCACCTGTGTTTGAAAATTTTTAAAGGGCATATTATATTATCGCAAGTACCCAAGTAGAATTCATCAACGATATGTCGGGCACAAGTATGAAAACCTAAAGATCACCACATGCATTTTTTTACTCAGCTCCGTACCCTGTCTCAACGGGTAACTTCCCTCAACCTGGGAACGATGAGCTTCCCCCACCGTATCCTGGTCCACCGGGAGAAAGCATACTTCCAGGTTATCCTACAGCTACGGATGTGCCTTACCGTAAGTTGTGCAAAACTACGCTCCTCGTTGGCTCACTAGTAGCTGGCTTCGCGTAAAGCCGGTTTCCAGTAGCCAAATTCCAAAGGGTTTTGTCAGCACTAATTAAATTGATATGCACAGGCGATATACAATGGAAGACAAAAAGGTGTTAAAACTATGTTGTAATATAGGATCTAAGAACAAGCTATATGACTTATGTTAACTTTCAATATATACACCCATTATAGCGGCTATTATCTCAAAAGTCGTAACTCACTTCAGTCAGAATAATGACCAAGTATAGTATGATCCCAGCTAGTGGTTAATTTAAACGCGCAATTACATGGAGTACATAAACTCTTGTGGCTCTACAGCGATGCAAAGGTATAACAGTCGTGAATGTAACTTATGTGGCTTCATCCAATAGCAGACGTACAGATAATCATGACAAAAAAAATTACTGTAATGTGAAAAGGACTGTGTCTGACGGAACTCGGTCAGACCAGAATTAAGGTACAATAAAAATATTAAATATTTCATTTTCATATACACAACTTCATATCGTATTAAACATTGTTTGATGCATTGTTATATCGAAATATGAATACTGTAGTATAATTTAATAAAAAAAAACACATTAATCCTTGTATGCATACTATATATAGTCTGGTGTAATGAGAGCAGAAACGGACAATACAATGGTATTAATCACCTAAGGAACTTTAGTTCTCAGCGCTTTCACGAAAAACTGTTCATTTAGCTCACGGTCCTTGCCCAAGTACAAACGAGTTTCTAGATTAAACCCAAAAGGGTTTTTGGAAGCTGTTTCACAAGAATTACACGTAAATTTAACGACCACGTGGAAATTACGTGTCATTTCTAAATGCATTTTCCCACTGGAGGTTACAGCGTGGAGTTCCGTCTGCTTAAGCTGGTACGAAATGTACTATTTTGTGGGATTATCAGGTTGAAAGTTGTTGGTGAACTATTTTTAAAGAGGCGTTTATTTCACCACCACCTAAAAGTTGAAAAGCAGCTGTAAATGTCAGTGGTCAAAATATTCAGTGGTTATTCGATATATTTTTGAAATCCGTTTTGTCCAGAATGTGATCAAACTGACGCATGATACAGGTGCCCACAAGTAACTTTAAATTGGTTCTGTAAGTTTACCGCTACCAGGGAAACAGGTACCTCTCGTCATCTCTTCTGTAGTGCTTCTTTTTCGGCATACTCAAAATCGCACCAACAGAAGATATACAATTTTGGGACTGTACAGGATTCAGTCATACATATTTTTCAATGCTAGGCACTTATGGGAAAATACCTTCAAACGCAAGTCGCGAAAGATAACATTAGATAGATAAATGTGCTCTTACAGTTATTTCGCATCTATTGTTTGGAAATTTTAGTCAAAGAACTGTTAAACGGTTTTCAGCCCGGTAAACTTTTTCAAGCTGGTTCCTACATGTCCACACAAAACACCAGGTTTCTAGTCCCAAAGATTACCAGTATTGTAAAATCCAGTGGGCTTCTAATTTTCAGGTAGCACGAGGTGATTTGACGGTCTTTCGGTCGAGCTTTTGTGATATAAGCAAAGTCAGTCTATGACAAAAACCAGAAATCACGTTCCGGCTGTTTCAACCTTCTAAGAAATCATCAGCAATCCTCCGAGGAGGTTTGAGCCTGCGGCCTCCAAAATAATAAGACTGAATCATGAATCATAGGTCATGTGCTAAGAAGTAGCAGAGTGATCAGCCCACAACCTGATTATTTGTAGTATGGTAGTAGCTCATTTGAGCTTGCTCAGTTGTCTTGCTGACACGATTGCATGTACCCGCTAGTTTCGATTATCATTCAGATCACTACCATTAATATCTCTGAAAGTTTCCAAGCATTGCTAAAAAAACTGCGTACTGCTTTGTGTATTGAAATATGAACGAACTCAATAAAATAATTTGTAGTTATGGAAACAGAGTCCGTGTGTCTGGGATAAACCTTTGTTCGAAGTAAAGTCCAGAGAGATCTGCAAAATTCGTGGCTCACTAACCTGTTTTTCCCCAAAAACAGAAAATGTGTTTGTGAGAATCTGTGAGTAAAGCATTCTAAATTTTTTGTGTTGTCAGGGGATTTGACACTCTGTTTGCATCAACGTTGCAGTTTCATACTTTCGACTGCAAATGCGTGATCATTCAGATGATAACGCTCATCGATACAACGACTTATGGTATCACTCAATACTTCCAACATGTGATAATCAAAATTACGCCACATTCGAAGAAAATAAGTGAAAAGGCGGATCAAAACTAGCGTTACAAAACTATAAGAGTACACTAGTCCGAATACTGCACTATTTGATTTAATTGGCTTAAAAAAGATGAATGTCCTTTTGCAGCATCAAACAGTGACCAAATCGATTTGCCTCTCACTACATGCAAAACATTTTATGGGATCGCAATGATCGTGGTAGCAGCGTTATCGACCGATGATGTCATTGCGGTGGTTCTACCGGTATCCAGCACCACATCTCAGATCACTTTGTGTGAAAAGTTGAATTCTTGGTGTGGGTAAGGTTTGCATCACGAACGAGAGATTCAGCTGGATTCCAGGTGAGTCTCCCATCAAAACCAAATTGGAAAGCAAATGAGTGTTTTTAATCAAGGTTTTCATGTGTTTTCGACTGGGTCTTCACTTTCTGGCGGGTAAACTTGGTTACACTGCAAAATCGATTGCACCTTGGGTGAAAAACAATGCCTTAGCTAAAAATTCACTTAAAACTTTCCTTTAACTTTCTGCACGAAAGTTCATGATCCAAACCAATAGAGAGCAACCCCTCAACTTTAAAAAATGTAGAAACAAGAGTTCAAAAAACTGCATTTCCCTTCAGCATTCAAATCCTTCTTAGTGTTATTTGACTAGCTCTGGTTCGGCTTGCTTTCCAATTAGTTTATTGCATACAAGCTTCAAAGTTCAAATTTACTCTACGTAGTTTAAAATTCTCAGTGTGCTGTTCCTTGACTGTTCAAATTCCGTTGAAGTGCTTCCTCTTTGTCAGGTGTCTAATTTCTCAATCGAATGCCAAAACTCAACCCACGCAGTAATGTCGTCCATTACCTGAGTATGTGCCAAGATTTTATCACACACACACTTGTCTAACAGTTACGTGACTGTGGTCATCTAGAGTTCATCTAATTTCTGTTATTGTTCCATCCGTAATGATATGTTTTGATAAGCTGCCCTGATTCGTTCGCGGCTGTTCTATTCACACTGGACGCGAATGGTAAAATGAGACAACTTTGATTTCTAGAACAGGCTCAAAAAATGACTATTGAACAGACGGGTCGATAAAAACCATATTTCACTGAAAAAAACGCAAGGCAATTCGCCCTACCTCACGGTTGTTCTTTATCGCATAGATTTAAAGGAATTTTTGACGGACCAACTAGAAGGTGTCAAACTTTACATTCATCCGCTTAATACATCTAACCGCGGCTGGTTGGGTAACCATGGAACTCGTGTCGCCACATGCTGTATATCAGACGATCGATATCGGATCGACTATCCATATATTATATCTTCAAATGTGCATGACATCCGTTAAATTGATTTACTCTCGACCCATTAAAATCATTCTCACAAAATATCACTTCAACCAACTACCTAAACTGTTTTACCAGCTCTGTCGAATTAATAGTGTAACCCATACACAATGGTCACGTATTGACTTGTTCACGTGGGAGAATGTAAACGTGATCAACACGGGCCCCAAAATTGTGCCATCAGATGTTCTTCTCCGGCACACACAGACTAATTTTCACTAAGAGCCAAGTTCTTTGTATTGTCCGCTCCTAGTGCAAAACATGTCCTACTGGTTCCACCTGTGCGCATTGTGGAAACGAATTATTGTAATCCATTAAACAAAAACCATAATTTTTGCGTCACAGTTTGTTCTTACTGTCAGCATACAGCATGCCGTGTTCCCCGAGCAAATAAGTGATAAGTGGCATAGGTGATTGGATCCAAACTGATAAATCTTTCAATATAACGCCTGTCAAGATGCTAACATTCAACAGCTGTGCTCATCTGCAAACCAATCTGGCTTTTATGCGAAACTCACCCGAATGCCAGCTGAATCTCTCATGATATTCTTCAACCAAATGTGCCGCGCAAAGGAAGCCTCATGTTTCATCTGGTAAGCTATTCGAGATGTTGCAGTATATTTCCGCAGGAGAAAATGTTGCAAGGTTACTGGAAGCCTTCCGACAGCACACGAACGGTTTTCCCTTCTCGGACTCGTAAAGATTCTGGTAAACTTACGTAATTATTGAATTTCATGCAGTACAGTTTAAGCAAAACATACGTTTAAGGGGAACTTAGGGACTGAGCCTAACCGATGAACCCCAAGAGCAAAACTGGTCATGGGGTATTGAAGAGTATTCAGCATTCTTGTGAGTAGTTTTTTTCGTTCAGTGGCGCATTCGGGATCCACCTCGATGGAGCGACTGTCTTTAGGATAGGTGACTATCCAGAACTTTATCCCAGTTTAAACACAATGCAGTCATTAAGGCTGTCTCAACAGATTTCAGTAAATTAGAATTTTCAGTTTCACGTCACACAAAGCGAATAATTCAGACAACCGATCAGCTTGCATTCGGAGAATACACTAGGGGAACAACATTTCAACCTAAATACTTGTCACTGAGTCCTATTGAATTGGTCATTACGATCAGTCAAGAATGATAGTACCCAAAATTAAAACGTTGAGATCTGGATGAATTCCTACAAGTTGTTGTTCCCCGGTGGTACATGGTACAATGACAAACCTGGGAAACCTCATAGGTATTCCCCGGATTAAGTTATTGACTACTCTCAACAAGATCAGCCATGAATTGATTTTATCCGCACAATAAAATCTCAATTAAGATATCAACATCTCCTCATTGCCTAGTTCATACCGATTCGCTGCGCAGTTTTTTCTTCGGAGTTTTCAAATCACTTTTATAGGAAACAGCATCTGACGAACTAAATGAAGTCCAATCTGGGAACCTTGTTTGTCAAAAGCGACTTTAGTACTGGTGCTCTGTACGACAATGAACACACAATTCCATCGTGAATAACATTGTCACTATACTGCTTGGCATCCGGGCACGCCTTTATTGATTTTCAACCTCAACAGTATTGCTTCTTCTTCCAGGTACAATACTGAATATATTGCGATAAGCTGCAATTAATTGTCATCAAATAAAACTTTTTTATGTCTGTAGACCATGCCTGTCACAAGACACAAATGTTGAGTTACTGTATCACTTGTTGACGTGGGCAAAACGTGAGCACGTTTACCGATTAGGCGGGGAAATTGTTTGCTCTGTGCTTTCCATCCATTCTCCCCCCAAAACTAGTCCTTTTTCGGGGAAACTCTAGATGGTAAAACTTTCCTCCCATTTGTAAAGCCTAGGTGGGAATTGCTTTGGGCGTTTTACCCATCTGTCTTCTGGCTAGAACAAGAGTACCACAACTAATAAGGACTCCAATAACGCACTTTCCTTCTCCTTCATGGAAAATAGCATAAAATTCTAAGGAGGGGATACGCTAGAATATTCTGTGACGAACAACTCTGAAGGGAATACAAGATATTGTACATTGTGTATTTTGGGCACACAGCCAGTACCTTTTTTCTGATTATTGATTTCACTGGAATTGAAAAGTACCTAGCTCAAAGTGGTGAGCAAGCATAAGCAGGGGATAACATGCAACCAGTCATCTCGAGGTTTTTTATTCTCAGCCGATCAGTTCATAGATATCGCCGGGTGAAACCGGATTTGATGTGTATCCATGATTTGGTAGGTCTTTATTGTAACAAATACTTTACTGGCTGTAACACTCACCATTAGCTAAACTACAGTTGTGTGATTGACCATGATCAGCCATGACTAGAAACGGTTCAAGTCAGCATTTTGCATCACCTAATATAAAATTGTATGTATGGCACCACGTGTAAATTCTTTAGTGCCTCAGCTCTGTCTTAAGCTGGTTCTACAAAGTGCTTTTAGTAGCACAACAGTTCTAAAATCTTCGCATTAGTAGGTCATCGTCTACTCACTTGAGCGATAAGTTCACGTATTCCAGCATTTTGTTCATTAACACATCACACCTTTAAGGCATTAAAATTTCACCGCATCGTAAATTCGGAATTCATGTGCTCCCATTACAATGTTGCCTGAGCCTGAAGTCACTTGTCCATCGTCGACTCAAAGGTTGCATGAGATTCACGTGACTTGTATAGGTGCAGCTATGTTAATACAGGTGCTTGCCTTGACAAAACACCGTTTTACTTCATCTGTAGGGCACAACACCTCGACAAAATCACAATCGTTCGATCGTCCTGAATTGGATCGATTGAAACGGATCGCTCCTATTTGTTCTCCTTTCTTTCTAACCACAAGTTGACTGTGCGGATTTGCATGGCTTCATAAAAGTGGTAATAGACAGCAAATTTTCATGCTCCGTGTGGCTAGAAATATTCTTTGAGGAATGCCTCTTCAGAAAAACTATGCTAACTTTGATTGTACCAAAAAAAAGACCACGTAGCTAGAAAAGAAAACAAAATAGACTTTTAAGAAAACGGTGTCACAAAAGTTGCGTCGGCCCGTCATGGGAGAATTCGGCTTCCGAAGGAGCCAATGAATGCCAAACTATTTGGCGTGGTTAAATTATGAAGGCGTTTGTCAGGGCCTCGGTCTATGCTGAGAGATAGTTCATGTGTATTTGTGATATATCATATCGCATACGGACCCTGCTGAATCACATCGATAAAAAAGCACAGTTTTGCTTTGGGCAAAATCATGATGGAATCCGTCTGTTCATTACCGACAATTTACCTTTGAAGACAAACACATTCGTCCGAGCAAAAAAATCTTCCAACAGATTTATGTTGACAAACATTAGACATGCTAGTGGTGAATTTTACATCCAAGTGATTCGTGTCGTTGGATTCAGTAATCACATAAAGGAATCCGGCCTAAAACACAATCGTTCACCACTCCCTTGTGAAGGTGACTGAGGTAACGTAAACAGCGGATTGATTTGCTCCCTTTTGTAGACCGGCAGCATGTCCTTCGTTTTCAATATCATAGTCTTTGTTTCAGATAACAGATAATGTTTTGCGCTGGCCACCTGTGAAACCAGTCACCCCACATGCACACTTACAATTCATCAAAAACTGTCAATCTGCATTCTCAAAAAAACTGCGTCCAAATGAAATTCATCGGTTTATGTTTTTTCAACCATTCTAGAACTGTCAATGACTAAGTAAAGAAACTAATGGAGTAGTTTTTTGCCGTTCGAGTGTGGGAGGAATTATCTTACGTTTTATATTCACTCACTTGTTGTCAAACCGATGACACTTGGCTCTTCTGTAATCAGTTTGCATGCTGTTTTCACATGAAGCGCGGTTAAAATAACGCGGATTGCTTTGCTGCTGCCGGTTACTAGCACGCATATCTTGGATTTGCAAGTTTTTCACCGATGAATAAAATGCTCAAATTCAACAGAAATTCATTGTAGTTACGTCCAGGTAAGCAGCGAGCTGTTCATCGCTTTGCTGTGCGTGGCTGCGTAACACTTCGGGATACTGCAGGAAAACGTTCTCAAAAACTCTGAAACTATGAATTCCTGGTAAATCTCGGTTGTGGGATAATTTACACACCATTTTCTGACTTTATCACTCATTCTTATTTCTCCGTATATTCTTACTAAATCACACTATAAATGTTCCCCATTATTTATGAATGTTTTCCGTGATTGTATCAACAAACCCTCCGTCACCTCGTAAATCGCAGTCTTTTAAAAACTTCAGGGATGAATTCCCGTGGCATTTTAAATTTTACCTATTATTGCGGAGGTCCCAAGTAGTATTCCTGTTTGCCTAATGCTAGTCTATCAGCTTTCTGATTTCCTTCTCTCCATATTCTTGATAAGTTAGAGGTGAGCCTTCCATCGCGATCTATTATACTCAAGGTTCATGTAATTAGCCTGCTAAGAAGAATGGCCGTATGACTGACCAACGTGCTCTTTTGCTTGGGGTCACTTACTAGTCCTCCCTCTTGCGGCGTGCTTGGTGGTCTGCTATTCAAAATGAATGTGTATAACGAATTGAAAAACCTTCAACCTAATAAGGTTCACAATCATTGTTCGAGGTTCTGAAATTAATCTTATTGTGGCGAATCCACAGAATTGTGAACACGAGGATAACTAAATAAAATCCTTTTCTCCTTCTTAAAACGTTGTCTATAAAACGTTGTCTCAAAAACTGTTGCAAAAGTTGGAACATGCTAATACTTCCGACTGGTTTCATCCGCTTTCTTGTCTACGCAAGTCAGCCCGTTTTACCGTAACAGTTTGCTGGCAGTTACTGACATTAATATCACCTCTCAAAGTGCAGACATCTTTGACCGTTTCGAAGGCATAATTCCGGTTCGCGCAGACCATGGGAATGTAGTATTAGTAACAAGCCTGCCTCGCCTCAAAGCTGGATATGATCAAGAATATAAGCTGTCGACGAGCTTTAATCAGAATTAAACACTGGTAAGACACTTCGCTTTAGGATCTACTAACCAGAATAATTGGGCCAAGGACTAGTAGACCGTCCTGATGACAGTAATGTGTAGGCAAACTAAAATATCACACCTTTCATACATCATGCAAAGTTCGAAGTGATCTATGCACTACCAAAGAAACTTTATCAGACAAAGATGTCTCCATAATTTTAAGGTAAATTGCGGTATGGAAATGTTGCCATGTCCCAAAAAGTTCAATCATATACGGACGTTTAGCCTAATTGGTGGCCGTAAAAAATTGGCTTGCAATTTTGGACCAAATTTCCCACGCACTTTACAGCGGAAATAGGCCACTAACTGAAATAGCAAACCAGGTCGATCAGTCAGACTTTTAACTTTCTCGACAGTAGATGCACTCTGGGCCAATTACACCCGACTACACGCATGGTAAACTTTTTCGATTGTAACTAAATAAAAGCACCCAGTGAAATATTCACCTGATTATCATAAATAAAATCCAACTGCCCAGGTTTAAAATACCTGAGGTGCAAACCTTGATAAAGAGTAGAAAGTGAATTTACCTCGTTGTGCGTAGGAAACTAAGTACTTTTGATGCAAGTGAAAAATTTCGGAATCTGAAAGCGGACCCAAAAAATCCGGCCCATCCGACAAGTACACTACTCCAGATGCTTCCCTATGTCAGGCTTCTCAATTAGGCATCGCATGTATTATGGCACTTGCTTACCAAGTCAGGAGAAGTAGCAAGAATCTGCTTTTTTCAAGATGCGTGTAGCGTGCTCTGTTCCGCTTATTCACTGGTTCTAAATGTGGAATAATGGGTATGAAGAAGCGTGTTAAAGTTAAATTTATCGCTTCACATGTGCACCTGCGATTGTGAAACACCAGCCAGCTTTAACAATTTCTTAGGCATTTGGCAGGCCTTATTGTAGCGTGCACTTTCCTACTTCAATCGATCAAGAAATCTCGCCTGCCTGTCTACATATGCGTTGAAAAAACGTCCACAGCCGTTGGATCCTCTAGCCGCCCATAGGACGAAAGTCCTTCCACATATTGATCGCAAGCTCCATTGCAACCAGACATAATCAAGGTCTGTTCTCAACCCCTAAAACTGTACGAACTATAAAAATCGGGTGTAGTTGTAGATGACAGGGTAATTTTGTGCTTAGACTGGCAGATAGTCGGGTAAAGGTATGAATGTCAGTTTCTTATCAATTTCGGAAGTAAAGTTGGACCTGTCACCTTATACTTCACAAGTTTGCAACAGTTGGCTCTAGGGATCTTGATGCTAACGACCACCGTGCATATGTATGGTCAAACCGCTTTGACCAGCTCAGTAGTTCGCCCGTTTTTTCGATGTTCCACCCAGCAATAACCAGTTTGCAATAATGAAGACTATAATCGTTTCCTAGGGTGCTCAGACACTTTGGTCTGGTTCTTGGGAATGAACTCAGCTTAAAAACTAACGAACGTAATTCTCACAACATGAGCCCGCTTCATTGATTTAGAAAAAGTCTAACTGCACGATTAAATAATTGCTGAATGACAAGGTGAATTTTTTGTTATAACAGGGAATAGGAGTACCAATGTAGTCTATCCTAATGGGTGAAAGAATCACTTGATGAGTCGAAGTTATACGTTTGTGTATCTGATCATTTTCATTTTCATCATGAAATAATGCCATGATTTACCACTTTATTCTGCTTAACCAACAGATAGCAAAAGAAAATTGTTGTTCCAAATCCAACTCGAATGTCGCGAAGGACGCTTACTTCGTCCATTTTAATGTGCCGTAGTTCAATGGCCTACGTGCATGTCAAATGATCCTGAACACGATAACCAAAATCAACGATGATTTTCAAAGACGTAATTATCAGCCTGGATTGAAGCACAAGTGCAGATTTACTTTCAGTTTGGTTAAGCATACCTTTACACCCGAGGATATTGCATCTTTTTTCTCAGTTTCCCCAGATCTTGTGATTTTGCTACCTTTTAACAAACACCCCCGTAGCTGGTCTTTTAAGAGGATTACAAATATTACCAGCCAACCTGTAAGCTCAAGTTTCCACAGTGGTATCTCGTGAACAGTTGTGAGAGCACACCTGTAATTCATTTGTTTGCTGACGATTGAACGTGGAGAACAAATCAGTCGTCTTCAGTTGCTAGCCAGGTCATGAAAGCTACATTCGTAAACCTGAATCGAATAAAAGCTAATTGTGCATTTTCTAAGCACCTGACTTTATGATTAGGGCGCATTATCCAGGTGCATACATGCTACAAAAACTACAGTAGTAAACTAACAATAACGATGCCCAGATGGATATATCTTATTTTCACCGCCTACAACAAAACGTTTGTATATGCATAAGTATACGTGGTCACTTCCACCAATTCTGTCGTGTTGAAAATAAACAAAGGTGCCCACCCTGATGGGAACGCCTCAAATAATTTTGAGCAGATCACGTGCATAACCAATAAAAACTCAATACTGTTGTAGGATTAATAATTCGCGGTGATAACATTACTACTTTTGTCAAATAAGCTTGCTTTCAGGTAAATGCTGTGATCAGCCTTGGGTGGCTTGATATGCACAACACAGACACATTCATCATGAAATATTTCATTGCCGCCAGTCCAATTTTGTGTTCATGAGTAAAAATTAAGTGGGAAACATCGATGAGTTTAAAAACGCTTTGTTTAGCTAACGAGTGTTTGGCAAGCTTAGCAACCAAATATGGGGCTAGAAAATACTTGACAGAGAAAATGTTTTAGTCGGACTGAAGGAGTTGAATAAATCCCATCAGATTTTGGCAAATTATTTTTCTAATAAATCTCAACTGTTGCATCGTCTTCACTTAACTTTGACAACTACAGGCAGCCAGATTGGTATGGTGGTCCTAGAACTGTCCCCTCCTGCTCGGCCTTCGGTCATGCTTCCTCAGGGCTACGGCCGATGGAAGAATTTCGACCACTTGTCTATGCGACAAGGTGAAAACTGCGTGTGTAGACACAAGTCCACCGGCGTGGTTCAGTGTGACGGGCAAGTCCAAAAATGAATGTTGGCTCACCATATTAATGGACTGTAAGCGAAAAATATTTTTCAACACGTACACCAATATTACAGCGAGAATACGATGTACACTACCTGGAGTTCGGGCCACAAGATCAAGATTGTTGAAGATTTACTTTCAGAATTCTGCTGACTGAACAAAAACGTTCATTAGTGAAAAAAAGAACTGCACAGGACGTCCACGTGGAATGGGAGATACAAATGGAAAACCCTCATTCATGTAGCTGTGCCTTTTGACCGAAGCATATCATCCGGATCAAACAGACAGTGGCATCATCACGGGTCGCAACGCCAGAATGTATCTTTTCCTTCGGTATTATCTAAGATGTAGTGCTAAGTAGGTTCTCCTTCGTGGCCCAGCTAGTACTTTGTCCGAGATTTTCAAACCTGCACAGTCAGTTTCGATAGACAGGCGGTCGCAAGTGATATTACAATGGAATGATTAGGAATGGGAGGCACCGAGAGACTTACAGACACAAGTCCTAAGGAGCACAACAAGTACGCTAGTCGTTAAGGAAAGACCTGTTGGTTCAACACTTGACATGGTAGCTATACCCAGTCGCGCTTTTACCTGTAGGTCGCACTTTTCGATGCAAATGCCAGAATTGTGCCATCGAATGTTAGGACTGCTGTGAACCTGATTGTATACATTCTCACGGAAGCCACTCGCATCCAAGAGACTAATCACACACTCGTAAACTAGATCCAAGCAAAAAACCCTTCTCTAAATAGTTATTCATGGTTTGTCTATTTACGCAGAATAAATCCAACTTCTAGGGGTCTGTCGAATTAAATACTGCTAAGGGGACAGCCGTGGCAGCCCTGGAATTCCATTTTGAGAAGCCAAGCCAAAAGCGAAAACACCTTGTGTTTTTCTTAGATGATCAATTTAGGGTTTCAAAGGAAAGACGATGGACGTGTCCCATGCCATTATCCTAGCTCTATCGGTCAACTTTTTGGTTGGCGTCATAAACACTGATGATTCACAACTCGACCACACTGACCGATTCTTTTTACTGGTCGCAACTGGGCTTAGCCGACACTTCGGTCTAGAATATGTACGGTGTTTTTTTAAACTTGTCTCATTTATGATGCAACCTGAAAGCTAATAAGCTTAGACGAGAACGATGATGCCCAGATACATAATGAGTCGCAAATAACAATGGTTATTTCCATTGTTGTGTTAGTGAACGCTATCGTGGCTTTCTCCATTTTATCTGTTTAGAAAATAGATTCATTCTTTATAGGTAATCCTAGCAAAAATAACCTTACGGGCTTGAAATCTCTCGATGGACTTTAAAGAGTAAGTCCATTGCGGATTCACATAACCAAAAAAAATTGTCCAGCTGTAACACCCTTTTGGTGCATAGCTGCCGTGCCACCCGAAGGAAACACGATGGCTGAGATACTGCCAGGTCGATCTGGTCTAGGCGGGAGAAATCAAGGGATAGGGTTGAATTACAATTGTAGACCATTCGGCCAGTAATTTCACACCTGAAACAGAGTTATGCCCGAGGTACATAGTCGGAGATGAGGTAGGTTATGGCACATGGTGGATTTCGTCCAATGCCCTGGATGACGGGTTACAGCGGCATAGTCTGGTAACAACCGCTCGAGGCGAAGAGTTGAGGACTGTATACAAAATGAGCTGCGCCTGAACCCTACAATCACTTTCCCATCGAGAGTGACCAATTCGTAGAATAACTGACCACAGTAACTTAGGAAGAAATTAAGAGGAAGCCTAACTAATATTTGTAATCGATAACCTCAGGCTACCGCTACCTTTGTTGTATTTTGAGTCGCGTCAGGAAAATAAAACACTGCTGAAGACAAACAAATTTTACAGAATTCATACCTCATCCGCTTTGAAACTCATTTCACTGTTGACTTTTTGCTAGTGAAAACTGGTCAGCCTTTGCCTGTCATTCGTCTAAAGACTAATTTGTGTAAGTGAATGCTTGCCTATTCTTGGCTCAAGTTGGTACGCCTACCTAGATATTGGAGTAACATAGAAACAACCATAGCGATCTAGAAATTTCTGAATGAATGAAAGGAAAAAACACAATGACTTAAAAGTCAGGCGAGGGGTTATCCATATTCTATGGTTTTACATCCTCCCCAATGTTTTGAATGAATTAACATTTACGCGTCGACGATTATACATGGCAAATTATCGAGTGATAAAATATTTTATCAAATACAATCAAAAACTGGACAATGAAGAGATCGTAGTAATATGAGGAACCTTCCACAAAGTAACTATATTGCATTAAATATAATATATGTATTATATTCGGCGTAAACCTCGTTCTTATGGTTGGAGCATTCAGAAACTACGAGACTTTCTCTCACGCTCAAACTGGGAATAAGACCGCGTGACTCTCACAAAAATGAATCATCGCAACACAGTATGACCTTATCTGCGTTAAGTAGAACATGGAGACCTTTATGCGGATTGCCATAAAACTTAATACTAATCGCAATATTTGCAAATAAAAATACTCAAGAACACGCACCTACTATGCTTTGCTAGTTTTAACATTTCACGAACGTGGCCATATCTTTAAGAAATTATTAGTTGGCCAGACCCCACACTGCATGTTTTTAGATATGAACAGGCCAACTACTCAAGGAAAGCTTGGTATGGATTACTTTGAAAAATTTAGCTTCCTTCGGTAATAAGTTTCTCGTAGTACAATGACTTTGAAAGCGTCCAGTACAAAACAGCATACCAAATTCATTTCTAGCATATCTATTGTGGATATTTGTCTAACCAACAAAATCGAGCAATTTCTGCTACAATGCGGTAGGATGGATTGGGAATCAGATCACAAAGTATTTTGAAGCGGATGTCTATACATCCAGCAAGTTGGACAATATTTTCCACCGGAAATCCTCAAATCTGTTTCCATATGCGTCTTCTAAAGTTACAGCGATATGTCAAGTTGCATCAGTCGAACTATGAATGATGTGGAAGTTGCACTAGGTTTGTTGACAGCTGGTATGCTTAAAAATGGTTCATTTAGTTAAGCAATCCCAGTCAATACCCTAGAAACGACGTTTTCGATTGCCGAACCACAGGGTTATCTCCAAGAAGATGGATCTAGGTCACAGGGATGGACTGAATTTCGGTCGGCATTAGAATCTTCAACATGGTAATCGGACCACACACTGAACTCTGATATACTACTCATCAGAATGAGCAAATTCACAAAGCTCAAAACGGTGTTATTCCTGCAGGATTTGTTGTCAAAAACTTGCTGTTACTAGTAGTCACATCACTCTGTCTCTCCAATAGACTACCAGGAAGAAAAAACCAATCACTTCAAAAAGCACATTAAAACCAAAAAAGAACATTTTCACCTTAGAAGTGTTAGATTTATTAATTTCCGCACCTCTCTGAACAGATCAGATCATCCTGTTTGCCTTTATGAGAGATTTTATTCCACAAGATGTGTTCTTAGACGGAAATTCCGTAACTGTTTTTGTCTATCCTCAGAAATCCATCTCTCTACGTACCATTTCCCTATGCTTGTTTGATTAGGATATTCAGCTAAGCAACTGTCTATCACAACCAACAGAAAAACCAACTATTCACATTATGAAATAGGCTGCAGATTATCCAGACTGATAGCAGAGCTTGTTCGCAGTCGGTGTGAAAGGAGTAGGACGAAGCACTAAACTGACCAGTCTGGCAAAAAGCAGTCATCTCGTTAAAAATAGACCGGAATATAAGAAACGAGGCTGCATCCACTAGTGATTGGTCAATTGACCGTTGATCTATTCACCCCGGTTTACATTTCGCTCCCAATCAAAGTAACTTCAACAATGCTTCATGATGATGTCACCTCGTGTTCAGATGCTAGTCGTTCTAAATAACCAAAAATCACGTCAATTAGCCGGTTGTGTCGCGAACTGGCTGCGCAGCAAACGAAGATAATCCCTGATTGGTCAGGCTGTGAGCTATTCAGGATTTAGTGTTTATGGCTGAGCGACCCTCAGGAAGATTCCAGAATGACATTGCGGAAACTTCCGTAATCACCGTATAACTACTAGTTTAGCCGTCTTTCTTTGTCTCTGTACCTTCTGTTACACTATAATGGGCGGAACAGGAAGCCAAGGATCCTCTGATTGGTAAAAATGCTTGCAAACTAATTGCAAAGATCAGCGGCCACCTGATCAACCACCAAAAGTCATTGCATATCCACAGAAGCTTAGTGAAGCTTAGACATATGGAGAAGTGAAAAAACTCACCAGCAGTACCATACAATGATGACGATGAATACGGTAAGGATTATTGCCAACAGAATCCCGACCATAAGGCCAACTGTTGCATTGAGAAAACCTTTGGAAGCAAGATAACAAGATAGACTGTGTCACTAATTATATGGAAACCAAAATCAGTCATTTAGAACTAAGTAGATGCCGGCTTTCAGCAAGTTGTCCTGATATTGTCTCGACTGCAAATTTAGTCAAGCTGAGCGTGCGTATTGATCAGGTTAGTAGGCATGCGTATCCATTGCAATAGTAAGCTAAAGTAAATCTTACTGCTTCTGAAGCTGCGAAACCGGTGGCTTAAAATGTTAACTCTGTCCTAGATTGTGAGTGTGGATACCGATTGAGAACTACATAGTTTATGCCTTTGATGCATTTCAGTACGAGCCGAACATTTAATTAATTATAGGGCTAACTCGCAGTTAAACTCTATAAGGCGGTAAACATGAGAACTCCATTTTCGATGGAGCAGTTTGCAGTTATTTAAGTGTCTGAGAATAGATAACAAGTAATTGCTTTGCTCTTTTAGTATATCTTGGTGGCACTGATAACAGACAATTGCACTGCAAAAAACTCAAAAAAGATAGATTATATAAACGCACGTTTTTTGAAGCATTTATGCTTGGTTAGCTGGAAGTTGCTGACAGTTTGGTAAGACCGAGGCTTGTGAAACGAAATCATGGGTAGCTACTTCGACCCTCAATCGTACGCGACTATCCATCATGTACCCGAAACTAAATCTTTCTCTATGATGGAAGACTGCTGAGCAATCAAAAAAAGTTACGGTCCACAGTTAACCGATAGTCCAGATCCTAAATTGAGGGGTAGTTTGATTGGTTGTAAGACTTTCTGATATTCAAACCTGGACAGCTTGTTCCCCGCCAACATGCAGCGTTAATGACCCCCAAATGAAAGACTTTACTTGGTCATTGACAAATGGGCTACAAACGTCTAATCACCAGTGACACTCTCAACGTGTTGTTGGGAAGCTAAGCGGTGTGAGGTGTCAGTGCATGCGCACTTACTGGTTGTGTGCAGATACCCATATATGTATTGCTAGCCGGGCCTGACTTTCCTTTATGACTAGTTGTATGCTCACGCAGTTACATGGCCTTGTGTTCTGATTGGTTGACGTCTACGTGTTTGTTGAGTTTGTCCTTTTTGACTGGTCAAAAAGACACTTGGGTGAACTTTGACTTGGATCGCACTATCCTGCACGCCGTGACCTCCAGGGGGGATTGGTCAGCAAAGAACTACTTTTTCAGTACTTGTCGTCTCTTGTGAGTGGCCCCTGTTGTGAAACATTGTAAATTAATACATGGCCGCGAACTAGTCAGGGGATTAGGTTCGATCTCGAAGTTAGCTTAGACTAATATAGTACCTTTTATCAGGGTACAGCCAAATTGAAGCGTGACTTTTCCGGAAGAATCACACTAAAGCCGATCAACCTTGGTGCCGCAGCTTCAAAGTGGAGAACACACAAACATATAGAATCGTTTCAACAGAAATAATCAGGTTACAGATTGACAAGTGGCGTTTTTTATCATGCCTCTATGCTACTTTAAGTGTCGTCTAGTCATAAGCGGTTAAAAATACAGAGACCACTTTTGAAAAACCGTCGTTTAATGGACCGTGCTACGTCAAGTCACCGGAAGGGAAGACTACCGCTGACAATTTCTACTGGCAGTCTCTCGTTAAAAAATTCCGCTTGGATGATTTCCGTATCTATCTATTTGCTTGCAGATGGTGTTCATCAATTGTTTTACACAGCCACACTTACCGTTATACAAGTGACAGTACTTCCCAATGTACTCAGGCGTGCATCTGAAATTGTAAAAAAAACATCTATTTTATGGTGATAATGCAATGTTGGAGTGCATCAGATTTTCGCTGAAAAATATAACTAGCTAAGTGCAGTGTGCTGTAGAGAACTCATTTTTGTGAAACCGAAGAATTCATAACGGTTTGTTACTTATCCCGTTCACCCGAGCGTTATCCATTATCACAGACTAAATTCTGATTCATATGCGCGATGTAACAGAAGCCAGGCTAAATTACTTGTGCGTGCTTATCACTGACTCTTCCTCGATTTTATGAACACCAGTGTAACTAAAATAAAATACCACCGTATCCCATTGTATCAGTCGATATCTTTAAACAGAACATACTCATAAGGAGAAATATTGGTCTAGATCCGCTACTTGTGATCACAAAGGAATCGACAAAGAAGGAAAAAGTGACGAGTAGGCTGGGATGTAAACCATTTTAGGTAGTGATTCACGTGATAATTAATAGATGTCGCGTGTGTAAGCACTGTCTTCTGACAAAATCCAATTAGCGATCACCACCACAAACAGGAATAACAGTGTGAGATCAATAAGACCTAACTTTAATGACCTCACTGATATTTTGAAGGTAACGGTTCGTATTTTCGTGACCTCCTTCCTTGTAACTCTCCAAAAAGCATCCAGGGGAAACAAGTACAATTAGTTCTATAGACACAAAACACTACTCATAAAGTCGGAAACTCTTCTACAGCCCATGGCCGCTTTTGCCATTCTTGGGACCCATTAGGTTGGCGCAGTGCCCGAGCTTCTCTCAGGAGCATTCTAAACGAAAGATTCATTTGAGTCTTCCGTGAAAACCAAACTGATTTGCAACTGAGTGCATTTCAACAAGTACAATTAATGCTCTGCTGAATTCATAATTTTGTCAGGAGAAGAGACGGGAGAAAGGTTTTACCACATGCTTCATATGAATACCCATGTGGGCCAAACGAACAACTATGTGGTGAAACAATCCCTACTCATGAAACACAAAACGACAGTACTTTTTACCTCTCGCACTACACCCAACCGTGCGCATCAGTAAACGCGCTTCACAAAATGAACCGATGGTTGTTAAGCTCAAGGCACTGAAGACAGACAGACGAGCATCTTCAAGTCCAATCATGATGGACGAGATCTCCCCAGATGAAATTTCGGATACGACATGGGGACATTATGAAAACTGAAACACATCTGGAACAGCCGATATCCTCACGAAGAACTCATAATGTAAAACAAGTCAACTTTGTCAAAAAAGTTTTTTTTCGTTTTTTTGGACAATTTGTGTTACCTTCCTGATAGCAACCAAACCTGTGACATGAGGTTCACCATGCGAAAAGCGCTCCGTTTTTGCCAGACCAAATTACAACTTCCGCTTGCGACTCGAGGACAGAGGCTCAAGTAGATGTAACCCTGAGAAATACATACCGATATAGCTACTGTTCAGAACTTTAAACTGTTCAGTACCTAACTTGAACTAACAGTTACAAGATCGGTTTGTACGTTAACTGGCTTAGGGGAAAACTACGTTTCGCCACATCTTTCTGCAAAATGATTGGTTCAAATGACCTGGAAGGATAAATTCAGAGAATACAAGGGACGCGTAGTGCCTAAAGGTATTTAAACTGTTCATCAAACACAGCATCTAAGAAGCGGATTTTTTTATATAAATTTAACTATTAAAAAAAATACATTTCTGTTGACCGATTCCAAGCAAATCCGTTTTGTGCATAGGGCTGGAAGGATATCTGGCAGTGTTCCACTTTGAAAATGTCCATCCCGTGTACCATTAATGTGTGAAACGAAGGTAAATATGATGAACACCTGCGGTGGGCAGTTGATCGGATATCTAATAGGGTGGTTAACCCAAAGCAATGATTCTAAATTTGTGATTTCCAACTACCCTGTGACCCCTATCCCATTATATATATATGTGTGTATAAATTCAGTACCTAAATGATAAAAAGTAACTAGTGCAGGTGCCCATTGTTATGCTGTCATGTTTAGGCAGGCCGTTTATTCGCAGGGGGCCTGTGCACATTTAACCACCGATCTTATTCCCTTCCGGTCCGCACCGACGCAATGGGCTTGCGTGTACTACCACATTTGGCTTACCACAAAACATCTGTGGCTTGGCCGCAGTTTGCCAGCAAATCCTCTTCGGAAGCCGGCCACTCATATACATCCATATATACTCATATATTTGTAATGAAAAAGCCGACGGAAGAAAATATATAAGTCCAGTCTTTCTCATTCGCATTTATTTCAAAGCCGCAACTTTTTAACGCTTTTGCGTCTCCAAATTACCAGTGTTTTAATCACACATGAGTTTCGCGAGTGGAGATGCCGTGAAAGTCACTTAGATTGTTGTGGCACACCACACGATTGCTTGCTTCATGCGGGTTCTCAGTTGGGTTGCTGCTTTCGAGTAGAGAGTTTAAATCAGTTACCAGAATGATAACAACTGTGGACTACACCTTGTGGAAGGTTCTCGTTAGAGATTACTGTTGACTTTTTTGCTCCACTTTGTCTAAAAACACGTAGTTATCGTGAGTAAACTTCAGCTTTCCTGATTTTTCCTTGTTTGAATGCACACAGGTCATAGGATTTTGTTTCCGGGTTTCCAAATTTGACGAAGTCGAATAGATCTGACGCGAGCTGATCAACACAACTCCCTGGATTCTTGTGACACTGAGGTTTTGTCAAAGAATATCATTTGGTCCGAAAGCACGAAATTCCAAACGAACAAACTAACTTACACCAGCTTCTTGCTCTGTTGGACAGGTTAAACCAGTTCGCGTACGACAAATCACCAACTTTCAGGCCGTATCGCTTTCGCGTTTTGTTTTTTTCAGTAATAAACCCATATTTTCCATCTTATGAAACTGAAAAGTGGTTCGACTTTCCTAGGTTTTGAACAAACGCATGCGCTGATTTTGCCCCAGGCACATTAACTCATAACGTTTTGAAAGCTCGCTTTTTTGGAAGAGTAAAAACACCGATCTATGGCAGTAACCAAAACAAAAGCGCCAACGCCACGAAAATTCAAATGATGGTTTCGCTATCTGAAGAAGTCTTTTGTGAGAACTGCTCCATTTTAACTTGAATATTTAAGAAATTACTCCAGATAGTTCCGTGTTAAAATGTTTCACCGCTTCATAAATCAGCAAGCAAGTAGATCCACAAAGCTTTTAATCTCCACACTTTTCCAGATATTCATTGTCTCCTCAATCTTTTACCACAGTCCATTTTTGCCAGTTCGATAAAACGCAATCTTTCGCTACTAACCAGCACGAGGTCTGGAGCCTTTACTCATACCTCGTTTTGTAAAACGGATGAGTCTAAAAACTTACGTTACAGAGCATTCTTTTGTGGAGTATAACCAGGAGCAGCACAATGCACATAAATGCTTCACTGTTACACAGCCTCTAGCTGTGAGACTCCTCTTTAATGATTTAAGTGATTATCTGGCACTAAAGACCCAGTATGGTCACTTTTTGTACTGCTCACAGAATGAGAAAAAGCATTAGACCTACAGTGGAGGCTAGCGTCCCATTGTAATAGACCCACTGGTTCTCATCTAATCACGCATTCTTACAGGTTTCTTCATGTCAAAACCTGATGAGATGAAACCCTGTGAGTAGCAGATTGAAAATTCTCACCAAAAAAGGGTTACTAAATGTAGTTGGAATCTGGCTTTTTGCCTAGTAGCTAGGTGCTGCTGCGGTAATAAATCCAGCTTTACACGAGAGTATTCTATACCAGTTTGCTAAGTATCAAATCAGTTGGATTCTCTAATCGAGACCTCCGTAACACTTCAATGTTTAACTATACGAAACTAAGAGACACTGCGATTCGCTCCGTTTGTATGGAGGATCACTGGCAGTGTGTCCGAATCTTGAATGGAAAATGAAGTGGCATTCCCCGGTACAGGGTTGGCAGTAGTATGGTCGGCTTTTGCCGACTACGCCAAGTCTAATTAACATATCGTTATATCAATTAGTATGCGTGGTTCTTTTAGTGCGCATTTTCAAATATATTTTCTACTAGTCAGTATAGCTTGGAAAGACGGCACTGCCTCCTCTGAGAGATCATTGCCCTAGAGTCAGTCAAAAGCAACTAGTTACTTTTACTCACTTGAGGATGACCGGTTCCACAATAGTATAGTGCTGCGTAGCCAACCCTGTAGCAAATTTTCCCTTCATTTCCGTTTCTACAGTTCGGTTATGCATATGGTTAAAGTTGCAGAATGAGGTGCAAGATTTATTAACAAGCAGTTTGGATTTTCTTGTTCCTAGCCATCGCTTTGGCCAGCTAGAATATCTAATAATCAAGCAAGTGTTTTATTACAATGGTTTGTAACATTTGACGGGGAAATCAACTACCTTGCAATTCCACAAAACAGCTACTCATATCGGGTATAACTTTCAGGCCTAATACTTACCAGATCACTGGTCTGTTTGACAAATCTTTGGAATTGTAGATTTTTTGCAAAAAGTTAATTAGGCATTTGTCCCTCTTCTCCTGATCACAAATTTTTGTCTAATAAATGTGTGCAACATGATCCATGATTTAATGCCACAGTAGCCGTAACTTAGAGAGACTGTCATTTGTGTCATCTGTCACCAACAGTGGGTCCTTCTCGGTTGGATTTGACCAGGGGTGTCGGGTAAAATATCCTTGGATGTGCCCACAGTAAAGTAAATTCAAAATCAGTGTTATCATAGACTGACGCAAACAAAAGGCATTTGCGAGGCGAAACAACGTACAATAGTTTGATATGTGTGTAGCTGCCTTAATTACTTATGTTTGAATGCAAATCTATGGCAACTTAACTTGTCCTGTAACGTTTTTGAAGTTTGATCAGACGGCCAAAAATGTCCTTCGTTCGTAGTAGTATGGTTGATGTTGGTTTTAAGACTCCACCGTCTTGCATCAATTTTTCTCACTGACTAGCGCGCAGGACAATCGATTTTACGAAGCGTTTGGTTCAGTCGCTCAAAAACAAACGGATACAACTAGATTTTATTGGACTAGTGCAGGAAGCTAAATTGCACATCGCACTACCCGTAATAAAGCACATCCGTTGCGGAGATATTTTTATATCCTTCAAAGGTGTCCTGTCGTGTAAAGTAATCTAGTGTTCAGAGTAATAGCCGTCCCAGATGTACTTAAGAGAAGTATTTGCAATATAGATGATGTTATTAAATAATTCTTCAGTATTTGTAATAACTATCTGTCAAACAAGTTTAATCACCAGCGGATTAGGATCATAACTCGAACTACCGTATAGACGATACCAAGCTATTTATTGTGGTAATCATATGATACTGCTTGATGCAGACATAGCGGCGGCTAGCAGATGAAAGTCGCAAACGAACAAACTCCGCAGGAATTTCGGTTGCTACTGCACAAACATGTTATCATGCGGTTGCTTGCAGATGAACCGTACAATCACGTTTGACAAGCTCTCCACGTAAACCTCAGCAATACCGTTTCAATGTGCTTAATATGCTAAAATAATTTGTGTCTGAAACCTACATCGATCGGTTCTCTATTTATGGGATAGACCAATGTAGCTTGTCACCATTTTGACCGACACAGTTCGCCTACTTCCGTGATATTTGTTCTCTTCAATACCACCTGGTCTTTCTTGTTATAACGGACTGCTCGGCTAACGATAATAGCTTCTGCCTTCAGCACCTAATATAGATTTCAAAATGCCGGATGACAGTTGGTGCACAAACGAGAGAAGTCACTTCTTTGTCACGTTTACTTTGGGTGCATACTTGACTTGCAAAAGACTCCACTGTTTTTTTCAATTCAGACGAAAGTTTTTGTCTCAAAGAACTTTTGCATTTACTTGCACAGACAATATGCAACCGTAAATTGACTGTGAACAATTGATCACGAAGAATCACACCTAAATTATTGCATTTTTTCCTTCTGAAAGCGGTTACATCTGGTGCAGACCAACTTTAAGTGTAAAGCATTTTTGCTGTGTAACTTAAGGTATACTATGAGCTCCTTTGCAGACCAGCAAACAAGAGTAACCAGTTCTAGTCGGTCTATCTAGAGGGGACAGCCCCATATTTGAGCAAAAGAATCGAAAATACTTTGAAAGTTTTTGAGCTACAACATGATGGTGTTTCAAACAGGACTAAGCAACAATAGTAATCCTATGGTAAAAACATCAACAATTGTAAACTATTTGATGCAACTAATACGGAGTTGGATATTGGTCATCCGATTTTCTTGGAGGAAAAACTCAGTGGGCTGGCCGAGAATAACAGTTACAGTGGAAAATTGATCTTTCGAGAGAATGGAAGAATTTTCACCCCGTTTCACTTGATTGATCTAATGGATAAGCAACGATAAGGGCAGACACAATTTGTGTGGAAATAATATGTAATGACCAGGAAACTTCTCGACGAGATATTCGATCTGTTGTTGTTGTGACATTAGAGAATTCAATGATAAATTATATCTTGTGTTACAATGGAGAACGTCCTAAAGCTGGTTTGTAATTGACAAGGAACTACTCTAATAGGTAACTAAAAGCGGGTTTGTCGGTGTGAAAAACAGAAAATCGTTGACAAAAATTATAACCTAACGCAAGCCAAATTAATTTAAGACAACCAAGTTATTTTAGCAATCCACTAGAGGTCCAAACACACGCGTTTAATGTGGTAAGAGGAAATCGAATGTGAAAACAGCTAGGCTAGATTTTGGACTGGAAAAGCAGGGAGATTTTGTAACGAAAAATGAAGTGCATCAGTTAGAGCATGACACGCCTGTTGGTTTGCCTTGGTGAAGTTATTACTTCTCTCCACTCTGTTCCAGTACCCACAACCTTTTGTCCAGAAAGATAAAATAGTTGTACAGTTCTCCCACCTCTTAACTGTGCACAGTCAATATACTTCTAGACGCCTTTTTGGCCTTTTACTTGAAAACCTAACAAAATTGTTGTCATGACTCGCCATCTGCGAGTCATGACAAGGAAAACAACAAAAGCTTCGTTTATCCACGTTTCTTGGAAATATAATGCATTTTTGTGCTCCTATATGTCCAGGTGCATGCCGATTTACAAAAATAAATATCGCCCAAAACGAAGTACAGAGTTATTTGGTAAACCATAACGCAAAGGTTCTACATCCATTTATTCATGCCTTTTCTACACTAGCCCCGATCCAATCACACAGCGATAGTGTCAACACCCAACGTTGAACGAATAGCGATGTACATATAAGGCAAACTGGTTTAGGTTCCAATTAGTGTGTATTTTGTCTTATATTGATTTGTTTTTTGTGCAAATATCCCGTTTGCAGAGGACTGCAAGTGCCACTCGATTATGAAAAGCACGTCTTTCATATCAACAGGCTTAGAACACGTGCTATAACTTTTTCAATCTGATTGGAAACAGTTGATTTAAAGCAGATTAACGCTTTAGTTTTTCCTTTGAATACCACGTCTAAAGTGTCAAAGAACATTTTACCCATCATACTGATGTGTGCTCACTAGCGGTTGAGTGATTCGTGGTCTATTTTATATATTCACATCCATGTGTATTGTGAAGAGTCGATACATAAGAGAATCGAGTTAACTATCATCCAAAAATTATGTTCTCAAACAGAGGACGGTTGATCCGGAGCAGAGTACAAATAATTCTCAGCGAGAATTTTGGCATGAGCGTAGTCGCTGTGTGTGAGTCAGTTAAACGTACTGAGTAGGTGGCGTGGGGAAAAATAGCTGGGTGATATGCTTTAATACGTGTGTGAAGATCAAAATGTTACTGCATTGTTCATCCACCCACCCACACGTTTCAAACGACCGCATAAGTAAATTATGCCAAAACACCCAATTTGCCTACACACACACACAATTCTATACGAATAGTGAACACATCCAGTTGCATCGTGATGATAGGCTGCTGGTGCTAACGTCGTAATTTGGAACTTGCAAATGACAATTCAGTCTAACTAAAGGTTGATCAAACTGACAAACTTGGAAAACAGTGAAACTAAAATACGGCATCTTATTTCTTTACAATGACTTATATAATGAACTAATATCTGGCGAGTTATCTTACCAATTACCAATGCTTTCAAAAAAAAACTGTCAAGTAATAATAACGGTGGAATTGTAGATTAGGCAAACTTTAGTACATTCCCTAGCTAGCCCGGTTTGGAAGACGTTCAGAACCTGCCAAACCCTTCAGCTGAGAAGTCATCGCAGTCAACAACAGATCAGCTGACAAGCGCCGTGTGGTTGATGTTGTGAGTACTTATTTCCGTCTGCACGCATTATCCACACAGCTCCGGAGCTAAGCGGTGCTGATGATTTCAATCAGGGATTAATCGACCATGCAGTCGTTTTCAGCTTAAGGGCTAAAAACCTTATGAAACTTTTGGAATAAAAAATAAGAGGATAGATCAACAGCTAAAACGAATGGCAAACTTTAGTCTGACAGGCTCATGATCCACAAAACAAACCGTCAAAAGTGCTGGAGCTGCATCCCACTTGTACATCTGGATACCACGTGTGATCCACCTACAGTTATCTACTTGATTCTCTACCGATGACTATACACGCGACGAGTGAACTCCTTCGTAACTTTTAACTGTGTTCACTCTTTTAGATAATGGCTTTCGCGTAACTTGTGTACCGGGACATCCTATTTGGTTACATCTTTTGTGTTTAATGCATCCGTCAAACGCAAACTTGCCAAACTACCTTCTTTTAGTATGTTTCGGCTTTTTTTCAAGCAGATTAAACCAACCTAGTTTGCATTGAAGGTTAACGTCAGCAATCTCTCATAATAAGACTAGTTAGGCTTTCGTTTTCAGGTGGTGAACCTATGGGCTGTGCGATTTAACCGGTTCAGACGCGATTCGATGGAGTCATTTAAATCATTTGACCTACGAAATGTGACGAGAACATTCCCAAGATAACGCTCAGAATTGAGATCAAACGGTATGGTGAGTTCAAGACAAAATTCTCGCTCGCCCCATCAGAAAGGGCTTATTTTTAATTTTTAATTGGGCTCGTGAAACTTTAGATAACCTAGTCTATTTTTTGCTGGCTAGAGCTAGTCTACAACAAACACGCGGGCACCTACGACTACATCAACCAGTCATACCAACTTAGTGGCAACTGACAGCGTAAACGTCACTGACACTGGTTGTCTGCCGTATCGTTCATTGCCTCCAACTAAGCACAGGAAGGGTCCCGTGAACTCTATCCTGGAAGACAAACGGCACCAACAGCACCCAAACTTTCCGTAACCTCACGCATTTCCATCTGTTCTGTAGTATTTCGTTCACCTATTAGCTTCCGCTTCTTCTAATTAGGCAAGGTAAACACCGTTAGCTTCGGCAGGCAATAGCTCGGCATACATAACACATGACTCAGCCAATTTGGCTTGCAGGGATTACCTAAATGCACATTAACCGGACTCTGCAGATTTCAGCTTTATTTCGGGAATATTGCTCGTCAAAGACCTGAAGATTTCTTAGCTTTAGGGCTCAAAAAGGAACGTTTTGCAGCCATAAAACAACGCGGTACGCACTATCGTCTATTAAGCATATCCAATAATACACAGGAAGGTTAAGTTTGGCGATGCAAGTGGCGTAAATTGGAACAAACAATGCTGACCTTTGAACTGCGTGCGCTGAATTCGTGTTTCAAACTACCGCCAGAGGTGCATCAATTTTTAAGATGTATATAGAGTTCCACAACTTCCTGTACGACCCACTCAATTCTTATAGTCACGCTCAAAAAATGTACGTCCCGCACCATAACTTAGGGTTTTCTGGCCGCCAAGTGCACGCCAAGGAACCGTATGGCCTTAGTCAGCTTTTTAATAATGCCTTTGTTTACTACTTCTTTTAAAAAACGGGTAAACTGTCGCCTGTGTTCTCCAGGTCGACAAGATTCTCGCTCAAAGATATTTAGAGACCGGTGTTTTAAAGACCTTTCAATGTTTTTCTCGTAACCTATTCAGTTTTAGCAAAATGGATAGAGATCTTTTTGTTGCACACTGTTACTCGTAGAAAGGCTCTCAAGGAGGTCCTCATACGCTATCGCTGACTCACAGACATGTAAATACAAACATTGCATGATATTTAAAAACTCCTGTGACATATTCTGCTGTGCTAGCCTTTGGAAAAAAGTACGAAACAATGCAACAAGCCTTTGTCAAAACTTGCACTATACAAAAATTGGTCGCATAATTACTTGACGGACTATAATAAAGTATTTCTCAAAAACCGTCGCCCGACCATATCTAGCAGTAAAAACAGTCCTGTGGAATGTTCCACTAAAACTAATAAATAAATAAGTTATCGATTCATCACAGTTGGCAAAAACAGACAGATGGTTTGTTTTCCAGTTTCCCAATATCCACTTTAAGTAAAAGTTAAGTCCAGATTTCTGATACTTAAGACTGATGAAGAGTCTGTACACAGTGCATGTTCTTTTAAGAAGCAACCTTTTACATTTTCATATGGTTACCCCCTGGGCGGTTAAATGGCACAATTTTTAATGTCTGACAAAATATATTTTCACCAACAAATCACCATTGTCTGTGGCCTACTAAGTAAGTTTTTGTAAACCCTGAAATAAAGCAATTTGAACCAAATGGTTTATCAGTAAGCATTATCAGTAAGCAGTCATTCGGGATTATTTTCACTCAAAAACGTACACACAAGATTTTGCGTAACCAATAAAAACGCAGCATCTTATGTTAGCTCATATTACCTTGCATCCAAGTTTGGTATGTAAGGAGTAAGATTATTCGACGGTTTTTTCTGCTGCTTCTGAACAACGTGAAATCTCAACTTTTCGTACAACATTTTACCTCGTTCTCTTAAAACTCCGACTATAAAGTATAAACGCTATACTATAAATAAACTGTGTACCGAAATGTTCTATACTGCCAGGGGACGAACGAGTTGTTAATCATTCGAACTTGTGCGTGTTTATAGGCAAACGCTCAGCTACCTTGACAGAAGAAGAACGGCAAACCTGTTTACTTCAATAAAGACACTTGTGGATTTTAGCTCTGCCTCAATTCTTAATCCAGTTTACGAGATCGAAATACCTTTCAAGTATACTTTTCATGCCTTGAGCAAGTTAGTAGGTCATTTTGACCCATAAAAGACGCATGAGAAAGGTGTTTTGCCTCCCTTAGGAGGTCTTACGCATCACGGATTTTATTTGGTATTTTCGGCTAAAAAAACTGATTTTCCTGATTTATTCTTTTAGAAAATATTAATCTCACAATTTTTGCAAACTTGATAGCCAGCATACTATGAATCGAGGTGTTTATAGTCATTTTGACAGTCTGTGCGTTCACCGTAATTAACAGTTATTCTCATCAAATAATCATTGATCTTGACAGCGTTACATGTACAAGGAAACCATTTTCTACGTATGAACCACAGTGGCATGGTGTTTTAAGTGGATATCTGCATTTTATATAAAAGACCGATGGTTGGTTTTAGTTTTAGCTAAAATAACAAAATTTCTAACATTTCACTTGGATATGACTGGAACCTGTAAAGTAATACAGGACGCATAATGACATCATAATGTTAACTGGTTTCATTTGGTTGTGTAAACACTACCCTAATCATGATTTTGTTTCTTGTTCATAGTGCTCTTAAAACTAAGCGAGACGCCATTACGAGTGTGTCACCAATTTATCACGTAAATCCCTGGCTATAAAAGTTATTTGTTGTAACTGCTGTGCTATAGTTCTGATATCATCATTCTGTCAAGTCCCCAACCGCTATTTAGTTTAATCTTTTGCTGTATATCGTGCTTTAACTGGAACTCCACATCCTAGTTTTTGTCACATAAGATCATCAGTATCTTAAGCTGAGAGATGCGATTCAATTTGTGGAAGACCGACTCGACATTCACAGAAATTGGGATGCTCTTTTAAGTCAAGATATATATTTGGTTGTTTACAGGTGTTACTTGAGCCCGCCTGGTCTAAGACAGATGTGATGCTTGGCATTACTGTACAGAACCACCTTCGGTTTCAAGTGTTATGGATCCATTTTTCACTTTTGGAACTACTGCGTAAATCATTTAACGTCATGTCATACGGTTATTTGCAAAGCAAACGAATCATGCATTTCAGTTTTCTGGATTTGGGCCTTTGACGTTAATGGCTCGACAGTCGGCAGTTTGTTCCCGAAACGTAAATAATCTACCACTGAAGATGACACAGAAGTAGCGAGAAGTGGGAGCCTGGCAACACAAAAAACTGGCACCTTTGGTCGCTTGCAAGTTTCGGTATTGCGTAATTGCTTTACATAAATTCAATAATGTTAAAACAGCTTGTTATTGGAAGTTTTATACTCATGAGTATTTTTTACGGGTGCTTATAACTATGCGGGTGTAAACATGTCTAATTTAGTTCTAAGTGTTCTGTTTTATTTTGGCATTGTATCGCCGTTTGTGACAGTTTTTAATCAACCGTTCCGGCATTACAGCCAATATCAAGGACACATGGCTGGTTTAGTTATACCCCATACCACATAAAACATGACGTAATCATTTTAGTCTCATTAGCCTTGAAACTTTACTTGTATGCACGAATGTTAGCTAACTGATGCTGCTGATACACCTGCGACAGAGGTCTTAATGAACTAGATGAACAGTTTCGATACATCTGGCCCTTATACCATTTTAGGCTTTGCACCTTCACTAACATGCATACGGCTGTCTTGGCAGGCATTGGCGTTTTCTGCGGATACATTCTGTAACCAAGAAGATAAAGTATAAATCTCAGTATTCGAGATGGGAGGTATTTATGGACCTCATAGCTAACTCACCATCCATCGATACTGGAGCTGTCAATTGACTAAACTCTCCGAAGCATCCGTTGTTGTGCAAAACTTTTACATTTGTTTTGGCCAGAAGTCTGACTTTGTTCACATTCTTCATCTTTTGCCTTTCAATTATACACCAAGAATAGGTTTGCATCATTTATGACCAACCTTATGGTTCTTCGCAAGATTTCCGCCTTTGCTCGTCCACCTTCCTTTTCTCTAGGCTCACTCGTCTTTTAGGAAGAGTGCCAATCTGCAACCCTTCGCTAAGCAGTGAGTTCGTTTGATTTTAGCTCATTTCTTCTTATATGAGCCAATCCGTGTCCCGCGCACTGCGCAATCACTTCGTGCCCTTATAAACGTAAATGTGCCCTTATATAAGCTCTTCTCAGTGTGAACACAGCTACGTAGCACACACGAATGTTTATGACAGCGTGTTCTTTATTACTCTCTGTCCAAATGCACCAAGGCGTTTGCATACCTGGGTTTGTAGCCTCTTTTAGCAACTCGGCAGCGCAGCAGACGTTGTACTGTGCATATCTAGAATAAACGTTTTCCTACCATATACGTACACGTTGTGTGCATGTCAGTTCGCTGTATCTATTTTGGTACATTTCTGTTACTGTATGTTTGCCTTTTAAATGCTATTTGCCGTGCGCTGTTCACCTCCGGTCTTTCTATTCAAATGAACAATTTGGCCAACACGGTCTAAATTACGTACCGTGAATAGATGGCGGTAAATCTCATAGGTCTTTGAATGGAAGTAAGGCGTTGGCAAGGCTTTAGACAGTTAAAAACCGTTAGTGAGTAACTTTTAATTGTTCATTCTGTAAGGCTACTTTGGTTTTGTCATATGCCGCTCAAGGTGTTAGCCACACCAGGCCACCGTCCTACATACTTTGGTGGCCGCCACACGGCTTGAAAAAGCGATTAATAGTGAGTGCCGTTCGAATGACCTCCGCGTCAAGATAAGACAAGCTATATCGACTCACCGACATCTTTGTTCACACACATCCTCCAGGTCCTTGAGATAGAGTGCACATACACCACCGTTGAGACAGGTGATTGATGTCTCGTTCTCTGGACACGGCACCGTTCCTTTTCTGTTAGAAGTTAAGATCCAATAATATTCCACGACATACAGATCGCACCCAAACTTTTCTAAAGCAATATCCTCGTAAGTCTTGTCTCTAGACGAGAAAACAGAGTGTAAGTCAAGTTCTTACTCGCAAAAATTGTTGAACTGAACGTACAATTTTCCTGATGCCGATCCCATTTTATTATTCGCTTTAGTAGTTCATTTATCGCATCCTCATTTCAAAACTGGGTCCTTCCATTCTAAGGAACACTTTATAGAGTGCGGCACAACAAATTTGACCTTGACCGCGACGCAATCCAATACTTAAACCCACTCTTGACATAATGGTGAACTAGTGTGGATAACTGGGATGGTTGAAGGGATACACCACTTCTCTCTATAAAGAGGATTTTAAGCTCTACTAAATACAATAATCGGCACTTAGTATGCATTTATACTACCCGTTCAGTTTACAACAGGGGTCAGCACGAAGTAAGTTGAACGCCGATCATATCCGGTGAATGGAAGTGATATCTCGGTAACCACAATTTTTTCGAGGTTTTCAGCTAGCAGTTGAAACTATCTAAGCCAATTGCGCTTTTCTGCAAATTCCCCTAACAAGAGATTTGTGTAAGCGGTTTTTTAATTTCAACAACTAACTCGAACTGGAAACTGCTCAATAGAATGTAACGCCGGAAAATGTGAATCGATTAAAATAGACGGAGTTCGCTGAAAATTCTTCAGCTTAGGCAATATTTGGAACTTGCTACAGCTTACAATACAGTCTTTGGCGCCAAAAATGGGGTGCTCTTCCCTGTATCTAAATTGATGCTGACATTCTGTACTCCAATAGACGGATGTGAAAGCCTGCATCCTCGTTCCTCGATAAGTGTCGGTCCGGGTAATCGTCCTGATAGAAGCGTTCGCTGACTTCTGACAACCCGAACAAAAGTTTGAAGAACGTAAAGCTTGCTGTGCAGCAACTGTACTCGCGGTATCACATTAAATGGATAAAAGGCATAAACGTTGTCATCAATTATAAATAGCGTGTGCACGTAGGTCGCGTTTTCCGGTAAACTGATTAATATCGTCCTGGAAGTATTCAGGTCCTGTTTACCGGTGGTAGAGCTCAACGTTACCACTGGCTAAGAATAACAGGCGTTCCGTAGCCGGCCTCAGGGAGCGGTCAAATAGTTTAAGACAGAGACTTAGACGGTGAGCTGCGAATTGTTAATTCGGGGATTTAACCCCATACTGAATCAAACAGCAGCCCGTAACCCTCAGTTATCCAAAAAGGCTGTTGTTGTTGCTACGATAACGAAATGAGAATTTAGTTGAGTTACTCAAATAATATGCGGCTAGGGGTCCGTGGTGCCTAATCACCTGCCGGGTACAACCTACGTCGCCCCGTAGGTCGCAAGAAACGACACTTCTCCGTCCCCACCCATAACTTGCAACCATCTAATATTTAACCATATTAGCGCCCTCACGCAAACTAGGAGCTTAGTTCCTAATACCAGTGTAACGGTGGATACTACTGATGAGGCATGTGAGTAGCACGTCTTCTCGTAAATCCGCTTTGCATCTCGTTTACAAAACTGAATATCCCCCTTCTCCTTGAACGCGTCTTCCTGAACTTTCTCTGGATATTCATTGACTGCTACTCAACTGCAAGCAAATGCTACAAAGAGACTCCACAAATTCCATAAGAGATCTCACTTTTCAAGAGACGCAAAGCGGATTTACGAGAAGACGTGCTACTCACATGCCTCATCAGTAGTATCCACCGTTACACGAGTACTCGTATTCGCGTTTGTGAACGAACTGAGCTGTGATCTGATTAGCGCCTCAGGGTCGCATGCACCGGATAACTTAAAATAATGCCACCACTCCCATCTTCCTCTAAGCTATTGTTAGACCCCAAATACCCATCACCCATCGTCGAAATAATAATAATAATGGTTATTCCCGACTTGTGGGAATCATGCCGTCAGGCATGATCTGCCTCTACAGCCCACCTGAGATCCCTACACCTACACCGCTACCTACCCCGCTTTCTCCGAATCCGCCCCTAGCTCCACCTCTACAACCTTTTAAAAGCACATCAAGCTATACACACCATGTGCCAGGAAGAAACTCATATCCACAACGACCGATGACTAACTCCGACACCCATCGGTTTTCGCTACCCAACCCACCAACTTCCGTCCAACCTGAACACAATTTTCGGCAGCCTCCCATCCCTCAACAGCCACCACCCCTTTTTACATCTCACCCCTCTCCACATCTGACGATGCAGAAGACGACACGGTCAACAACTCTGTATTCAACTGCATGCCATCCTCCCAAAGTTATTCCATACCTTATACTGAGCCTGATACAGCACCTCCTACCATGGGTCCAGACCTATTTAACCGACTATCCACCCATGCACCACCAATATTAAATACTCCTCCATGGGGACTCCGAACCCTACTTCATACTACCCTTCCTCTAGCTACCAATTCTCTCCAGTACTAAACTCCACCGTGAGTAAGGTTATAAAGTTCCTACCTAGTACCGTTTGCTCACCAATGGGCCTGTCAGTAATGTTGTTCAAAGCTCGCCCTTTACTGCCCAAATTCCATAATCTCCGAGCAATTAGCGCCATTGCACAACCATGTATGATCTGCGTGACTGAAACATGGCTCACAGATGAAACACCTGACACGGCCATCTCAATCCCTGGCTATGATATTCACTGCTCTGACAAGAAAAACTCAAGAGGCGGCGGCTGCGCATCCACTCAAAACAGAACTTCGTCCAACCCCTTTGTTGATTCTCCCTGGAAGGGATTTCGGAGACCACCTGGGTATCTACAGAACAGACCAAATGATCTATACTAGTGGGTTGGATCTATCTACCACCGGCCCACTCCCCGACTCTATGGCCGACTTTCCCGTATTATCACACTGCACACGCCCTTCCTCATTCATCTAAATTTCTTCCGGGTGACTTTAACCACCGGATATTTCCTGGTCTCCCACTATGGGCCCTGCCCGTTGTGCCGTACTGCTTGCCCAACTCAGTGAGGAGGGCTGGTCCCAACTTGTACGTCGCCCCACTCGTGGCTTACATACCCTTGACCTAATGTTCTCTAACGATGGCCATTTGGCTACAGCTGCAGTTGGCCCTTGCTTCCCAGGAAGTGATCACTGCGTCGTTTCTCGCAACGCAGTCAGTTACGGCCAAACTGTTCCTCTGAGTCCATCCCTGCTTCATCTCCTCTCCTTGGATATTTTACAAGCCGTTTCGTCCACGCTGGCTTCCCAGAATTGGGATGACTTCTTCCTCTCGACAAATACCCACCGCTTCTGTGACATCTTCTACCAAAACCCATTGACTATTCCTCACCTTGTCCCTCCGCAAAACGTTTTTACTCCAATATCTCCGGCCACGATAAGTTATTAAAAACCTTGGATGCAAAAATACATCAAGATAGCCGAGAATATTGGAAATCATAGGATTTCCCATCGTTCGTTCAGCTGTAGCACCCTTTCGGTGCCTAACTACCATGCCACCCGAAGGTTGCACGAGGGCTGGGATACTGCCAGGTTGCCCAAGCCTAGACAGGGAAATCGAGAGGCGAAGGTCGGGTTCGAACCACGGACCTTCCGGTCAGTAAACTCGCTCTAACCACATGGGCCGTCTCGCCCCATCACTAGTACTTATTAATAAACACTCTACTGACCGAGAATCCTTACGGGTATCTCTAGAAAGCCGAGAAGAGAGCACCGTCCTCAGAGCCCCTTCCAATTCCAAATCACTCAGCCGGCTGTTCCCTAGGCGCCGTATCCCAAACAGCCACCCAAATGCATGTTTGCGTTTCACAGATAGTGGCCACCACCACGATCCTTTCAATATTGCAGACCATCTGAACGCTTAGTTCGCCAGCTGTTACCTACCCATTGTTCCCAATTCCAAACCCTTTTCCACTACTGCATCTGAGCAAGCTCTTAATGGTCAAGGTAACCACTCGACTCTCAGTAACATATCCATCCCAAGCTGATGCTTCATCTCTTCTTCCAGAGATTAAGGACTTTGTTGTGCCAGGGGCCGACGGCCTTCCACCGCGTGTCTTGAGACAAGCGGCTAAGATATTTGAAGCCTTGTACTAAATCATGCGTGACGAACATGCCCGTATTTGTGGACAGCTTAACCCAAGCCAAGGACCAGGGACTCATATCGGATGCCATATTTTTCGACCTCTCAAAAGCATTTGATCGAGTCCCACACGTCCCGCTGCTCCACAAACTCGAGTCTTACGGGGTTCAAGGGAAAATTCTACATTGTATCCAGGCCCTCCCATCAGACGGATCATTCCGGGTGAAAGCAGGCTCGACCTGCTGTTCTCCAGCGCCGGTCTCCATCACGGTTCACCAAGGCCCTGCTTTCGGACCACTGCTGTTTCTGATATACGTCAGCGACCTCCCACACGATCTTGCAAGTCCGTGTCTATCTTTTGCGGACGACTTGAAATCGTGGAGTTCCAATGCCAGTGCCCTCCAAATTGATGTGGACACCGCAAAGCAGTGGTCGTTGGACTGGCACCTTCCTCTGAATGACGAAAAGTGCGTCCATACATCATTTGGAGGGACTCAGTGAACGCCTTTGTCATGCATGGTGAGAAAGGACCAGAAGACATCACGAGGATGGATGCCAAAAGGATTTGGGTATCTGGCTCTCTCAAAAATGTCCTCCTCACTGCACCTTGAGAAATCGGCCCAGGGGCATTCGCTGTTCTACGGATGATTCGACGCACCTTCTCCGTATTACTCGCACGGACTTCCAAATACTCTATGGAGCCTATGTCAGATCGCTGCTTGAATATGCCAACCCGGTTGTCTATTCAGGACGCACGAAAGACGTAATCCTCATTGAGCGTGTCCAGCGAGCTGCTACGAAAATGATTACCGGTCTCAAGCCCATGGACTACGAAACGCGTCTCGTGGTGCTCGACCTCTTTCCCTTGGAGTATCGTCGCCTCCGAGGGGACTTAATTCTTACTTACGCCCTGTTTGAACAAGGCTTGGCCAACAGGTTTTTCACCGTTGACCCAGCAAACACACGGCGGGGACACGGTAAGAAGATTTTTAGCTCAGAGCGCACACCTTCATTAGGCAAACTTTTTCTCATTTCGGGTAGTTGCTGCGTGGAATAACCTTCCTGAGACGGTTGTTCACGCTCCCACTAGAACTCAGTTCAAAGCAGTATTAGACACTTATTAACGCGAGTCCTTGCGCTGCGAAGCATACCGCCCCGCGCTGAGAACTTGAGGAGCGGTGCTCCACTCTTTTTTCACTTGTACTTTTCAGATGAACGACAGCCGCTGAACGGCCAGAGCAAAACCAATCCGGGAAACCTAGGCGAAAGCCTCGATCCTGTGTATCAATCCGTGTATCCGTGGACTGGTAATCGTTTCAACATCTCCCTTATCACTGACACATTCCCAAGTCAGTTGAAGCTCCCAACCATTGTTCCACATTATAAGTCAGGTTCACGAACTGCTCCAGCTAGCTATCGTGGCATCCATCATGCCTGACTGCTCTCTCTAGAGCGCCCTAGCAAATCCCTGTCATGAACTGCCTGCTCACTACCAGGACCCTTAACAGTCGGCAGTTGGATTTATGGCACGGCGGTCAGCTAACACATGTCAGGTTGATTTCATTAATCATACCTCGTCCGCCTACGATGCCGGACTCTATTATTCTTATCTATCTTGCTACTCGCAAAGGCGTTTGACCAAGTGCCCCACGGTGTACTCCTCAACGACCTACGATCCACGAGGATTGGTAGCCCGCTACTGCGATAGCTCACTTCTTATCTCGCTGAGAGAGCACGTCATCAAGACTGGGGGTCTTTTCTCATCACGTTTTCCCATCCGTGAGGCTCACGGACAACTTCGTCACCTTCATCTTAGCTAGGTTGCACCAACCCAAGTCCACTTCTTCGTCCAGACATAATGCACACTTTCCTTGTTCTCTGAATCGATCCCATACATATAAAATATAAAGTCCTTATTACTTCTTAAATGCCAGCAGTTACAGCTAGCGCCTAATAGATGTTTCTGTCATGCACTATTCGTTTCTTGGAGCCGAGGGCAGTGACTCGGTGAGCCATACTCCCACCTTCCTGTTTAGTTGACATAGTAGATTCCAGTTAAACTACGGTTCATATCCAGTATCTCTGGAGCCGTTGCCCAACCGCTTATTATTTTCTTCTATCCCTGTTCACATTACCTACCTTTTGCACAACGGAGACCCTAGGGTTAGATTTTTGCTGTGTTAAAAACTACCGCCATGGAATTTTCCATGTAGCCACCTGTTCCAACTAGTCCAACGGCTACCTTCCCCGCCTCCTCGGCTTAATCCTTACCTTCCCAAAATTAAGCACATACTCTGGCCCAGTTGTTACCGGGTTTTTAGGTTATCCAAAAATGCCCACCTTTTTTGGGCTCATTTAGCTGGCTGTCAGCCCCTTTTGGATTTTTTTCTTTTGAGCGCCTCCTGTTACTCCCCAGATTTTACTGCTCTCATCCTATTCCTTCCACATTCCCCTCTTGCCAAGTTTTAAACTTCGGTTGCACTTGCGCAAACGCCCCGTGCAATTTGCTCAATTTAGCTTGTCCCCGGTCCACGCTCACATGGTCCTCCCACTGACTGGAATTTTCCCGTGGCTCTGCATCGGCCTGACTCTATCGGTGTCAGTCTCCTCGTCTAACTTAGATCCAGCTGCCACGAAAATGCGTATCTCCTCTCCGATTGTGGCAGTCTTGACGACCGTTACGGGGCTGTCCAGAAACCGAAGTATGTCAGTGCAATGACGACATGGCACTACCATACCCAGTCTGATGGCACTTTCGCAACTATTTTCTTCAGAATCTCCACCGCCGCCTCTCGCCCAGTTGAGCCTGTAATCGCAACGACAAAAAAATTCTTTTGCCCGGCCCCAACCGCCTCATTCGAAACCGCTGAACCTATCGTTCGGGGTTAACAAACCTAGTCTCCTACCGTAATTCCAGGTTTCCTCTTCCACAAGTTCAATTCCATTTACGGTGTTCGTTTGGCCCTACGGGTTGGCGCTATCTCCCTATCAAAACTAGCCTTTACACATGACTGCCCTACAACAGTGAGACCAGTAAGTCTACTCGATTTCGATTTAAACCATACACCTGAAACGAAACTTGTCATTTGTCTCCAGGTCAAATTCTTCAGTCTCCATCCCCGCTCAAGGCCACTCATGGCCAGCAACGGTTTTCCGTTTTATTTCATGTCAGCTGACGTCACCTTTGAACTAGTCGTGCCACATGCTCACTGTCCTCCTTTTTTCGGTTGCCATAGCTGCGGTGTACTTCACGTACTAAGCATGCCTCTGGTTTCAACTTCCTCTCCATTGTGTATTTGCCTGCCGCGTTCAAGTTGTAACGATCTGATGATGTCTCAATCGGCATGCTCCATTCGGGTTGGGAAATAACCCCATTATCATTATTATTATAAACTCCTGGTAATTCTGCTTCATCTCCCATGCCGGTTTAGGCATGACCAAGCCTATTGCGCACTGTTTATGATTGCCTTCTTTTTTCGCGCAATCCCCGGTACCCACCAATCCCATCCAGTCGTGCTTTATTCTGACTTTAATCGCGTGACCATGCTTCACGGTATGCCACCCACTAGTTGGGAATAAACATTATTTTAATTATCACTATTATTATTATTAACCATTGCCGGTCATTATGATAACTGCACGCGCTGTTGCCTACCTTGGTTACTTCTGGTGACTGATGGGCCCACATATGCGACGCTGATTATGAGGCCACAAATATACATGGTAACCTGACCCAATGACCGAAGACGACCCGTTATACTGATAACTGTACACGGTGTTGCTTATCCTTGCTGCTTATAGTGAAAACCGGGCCAGTATCTATGCAGGTTGGTGAGTGTCAGGCCTCAACTATGCGTGACAGACTAAGCTAGCTGCCAACCGCGGCCCTGCATACTCATACATGTTTTTCGTCTGCCAACCTCATGCATGAAAAATATACTGGCAGACTTGGCGAATTTTCTGTTTTTATATATTGGTTTCATTGGTAAAAATAATAATACAGTTTATTCCCAACTAGTGAGTGGCATACCCTCAGACATGGTCACACGATTGCAGTTAGAATAAAGCAGGACTGTGTGGGATTGGCGGGTACTGGGGATTGCGCGAAAAAAAGGACAGTCATAAACAGTGAGCAACAGAATTGCTCATGCCTAAACCGGTATGAAAAAGGAAACGTTCATAATAATAATAATAATAATAATGATAATAAACGTAGTATTTAGTAAATCCAGTTCTCGTTTCCGGGAAGCCGCTTTCAGTTGACGAAGTTTCTGCAAGAAACTGTGCATAACTAATCGCAGCTCGTGTACATCTTCGGCAACATCACTGAACATACATAACTGAACGAAGTTCTAGAGACTAAATCACCCATTACATCCCGTCGCTCACAATGCTCGAGCCGCGTCCACACTGAGGCTGGAGCTTTACTCTTGTGTATGTAAATTTACTACTTGCTGAGGCAGTCCCTTTGCTGACAATGTGGAGTCCGTGTGTACAACAACGATACGATATCCAGATTCAGTGATCAGTTGCATCATTAGATGCAACAAAAGTAAGGCTAAAGAGGAGTTTATACAAGTAAGTCGTAAGATCAAGTAGTGTGGTCTGAGCCGTGAGATTCAAGGATCTCATGCGTCTTGAAACGTTCGTCCATGGATGTGACAGTAGCGAGGATCCAGTATGTGGGAAGGTACTTTGTGTCAAACCTACTCACTTAGAGCACTAAGGCCTGAATTACTTTCGCTTATGCTTCACGATACTGATAATTTGTAGCTTATTAGAATCAGCTTGTAACCATGCCGTATTCGACTGCAGCAGCAGTGTCCCCAGCTAGGGGCTTCTTTCTCGAAACTGATTATCAGCTCCCTTGCTTGCGTTTGTCAAAAGACTCTCGTGATCTTCAGTGACCGGCTTTAAACAGACACATCCTGAAAGATGTTCGTTAGTTGAAACTACAATAAGGCTCCTTACCATGTTGTCGTATAGGTTTTGTCTCATCCAACTCATCATTCATGTCGAACCGCTGTTGCCCGCCTTTATTTCTATAATCACGTCTACACCATCCGAATAGATAAACCACTAAGACAAGCACTTTCTATCCTATCTAACTGTATCTGATGAATGATCTAGGTTGGGACTGCAAGCTTCACTATATCTCATTGTCCAGGAACAAATGGCCTTCAACCCAAATCCTAGTAACATACATCTCCACAATACCACCACATTCGCCTTTTTCCTCCAAATGGTTGATGGACTCTGACTCCGCGTAATCTGTACCCTCAATGTGCCCTGTCTGCCCATCCACATCTGCTCTACCTGATCGACCTTTTCAATCGCCACATAGCCCCGAAAATTCATCAAATATTTCCGTACCATGCCCGCGCCTGCTCTCAACGACTATGCGAAAGAATACACGCGTAACAACCCTAACATCAACTACATGCTGAGTCCCACTCTGCCTTCTGCAATGCAGCAAACAGAGATCGAACGTGGAAGCCAGCTTTGTTGAACACTCATGCCGGTGGCTCAAGCTTCCTTTGTAGCGTATACCCCAGGCAATCCTCCTATGAATCCAAAACATCATAGCAACAGTTGCTAACAGAGACTCGCTAAATACATGCGATATAACCCCTCCTACACAACTTGTTTTGTAAAGCCTTCACCGTTTTCTTTTGACCTTTTTGACATTTTGTCTATGTTGAGCCTCCGGTGTAGACACAGCTGTCTTGTTGCCTCATTTGGACCGCAATGCATCCTCGATGGACCGAATAATATCCTTGATCCATGATTGTTTTTAATTTGCCGCTTCTAAATGACATGACAACCCCCCAAATGACTCACCCAAGCTGTTCACGGGTAGGACTGTCCACAAATCCGTGTCCGACCTCGAGATGACGGTGCCGCAAATACCATTCCCAGCCCAATGGCACGCCAGTAGCTCTTAAGATCCCTACTGTTTCCCAACCGAGTGTGTTACATGCGCCCACAATACCGTCTAAATGCGTCTAATTTATGCTAGAAGTTCAAAACACTGGCTACCGTGTTGTATATAATAATAATAATAATAATAATAATAATAATAATAATAATAATAATAATAATAATAATAATAATAATAATAATAATAATAATAATAATAATAATAATAATAATAATAATAATAATAATAATAATAATAATAATAATAATAATAATAATAATAATAATAATAATAATAATAATAATAATAATAATAATAATGATAATAAACGTAGTATTTAGTAAATCCAGTTCTCGTTTCCGGGAAGCCGCTTTCAGTTGACGAAGTTTCTGCAAGAAACTGTGCATAACTAATCGCAGCTCGTGTACATCTTCGGCAACATCACTGAACATACATAACTGAACGAAGTTCTAGAGACTAAATCACCCATTACATCCCGTCGCTCACAATGCTCGAGCCGCGTCCACACTGAGGCTGGAGCTTTACTCTTGTGTATGTAAATTTACTACTTGCTGAGGCAGTCCCTTTGCTGACAATGTGGAGTCCGTGTGTACAACAACGATACGATATCCAGATTCAGTGATCAGTTGCATCATTAGATGCAACAAAAGTAAGGCTAAAGAGGAGTTTATACAAGTAAGTCGTAAGATCAAGTAGTGTGGTCTGAGCCGTGAGATTCAAGGATCTCATGCGTCTTGAAACGTTCGTCCATGGATGTGACAGTAGCGAGGATCCAGTATGTGGGAAGGTACTTTGTGTCAAACCTACTCACTTAGAGCACTAAGGCCTGAATTACTTTCGCTTATGCTTCACGATACTGATAATTTGTAGCTTATTAGAATCAGCTTGTAACCATGCCGTATTCGACTGCAGCAGCAGTGTCCCCAGCTAGGGGCTTCTTTCTCGAAACTGATTATCAGCTCCCTTGCTTGCGTTTGTCAAAAGACTCTCGTGATCTTCAGTGACCGGCTTTAAACAGACACATCCTGAAAGATGTTCGTTAGTTGAAACTACAATAAGGCTCCTTACCATGTTGTCGTATAGGTTTTGTCTCATCCAACTCATCATTCATGTCGAACCGCTGTTGCCCGCCTTTATTTCTATAATCACGTCTACACCATCCGAATAGATAAACCACTAAGACAAGCACTTTCTATCCTATCTAACTGTATCTGATGAATGATCTAGGTTGGGACTGCAAGCTTCACTATATCTCATTGTCCAGGAACAAATGGCCTTCAACCCAAATCCTAGTAACATACATCTCCACAATACCACCACATTCGCCTTTTTCCTCCAAATGGTTGATGGACTCTGACTCCGCGTAATCTGTACCCTCAATGTGCCCTGTCTGCCCATCCACATCTGCTCTACCTGATCGACCTTTTCAATCGCCACATAGCCCCGAAAATTCATCAAATATTTCCGTACCATGCCCGCGCCTGCTCTCAACGACTATGCGAAAGAATACACGCGTAACAACCCTAACATCAACTACATGCTGAGTCCCACTCTGCCTTCTGCAATGCAGCAAACAGAGATCGAACGTGGAAGCCAGCTTTGTTGAACACTCATGCCGGTGGCTCAAGCTTCCTTTGTAGCGTATACCCCAGGCAATCCTCCTATGAATCCAAAACATCATAGCAACAGTTGCTAACAGAGACTCGCTAAATACATGCGATATAACCCCTCCTACACAACTTGTTTTGTAAAGCCTTCACCGTTTTCTTTTGACCTTTTTGACATTTTGTCTATGTTGAGCCTCCGGTGTAGACACAGCTGTCTTGTTGCCTCATTTGGACCGCAATGCATCCTCGATGGACCGAATAATATCCTTGATCCATGATTGTTTTTAATTTGCCGCTTCTAAATGACATGACAACCCCCCAAATGACTCACCCAAGCTGTTCACGGGTAGGACTGTCCACAAATCCGTGTCCGACCTCGAGATGACGGTGCCGCAAATACCATTCCCAGCCCAATGGCACGCCAGTAGCTCTTAAGATCCCTACTGTTTCCCAACCGAGTGTGTTACATGCGCCCACAATACCGTCTAAATGCGTCTAATTTATGCTAGAAGTTCAAAACACTGGCTACCGTGTTGTATTTTCTGCTCGGTTGGTCCATAACCCCACTAATTATATCCGCCGATTCTATCTAGGCCACGATCAAGGAGTCCGTATATCGGCGAATACGAAACGTTGCCCGGCCCCCGATACAGCGAGTGCTGAATAAACTAACTAACGAAAGAACGTACTGGTTGTGACGAGTTTCCTGTTTTTTCTGGCTGGACGCCTATCACAATGATGGAAAAATTTCTTATACAGGTCAAAAATGGGTGCACCATTTCGAATTTGAGCGGACAGAAGGAGTATTCATTGTTCGCGTACTGTTTAGATCATGTCCAAATGCAATACGAGAGAAAATACGTGGAGAAACCACCTTTTCTATAAAATTTCACGCTATGTCCATGAAAGCATGTTAAGCACCTGCAGTCAATGAAATGTGTACCTCAGGAACATAGTGGACCACGAGTAAGTTTAAAAAACTTCCAACCAGACTGCGGCTGCATGGGGAGTTTCCAAAGGTTCTAATAAATACCATCAAATGCCAAAAATTTATGTTAACGTTTCCTTTGTTCATACTACGGTTTCTGGGAAATTCGCGATTTGCGTCTAAGGATCAACAACTTAAGCAAGATCAGAGCTTTACAATTTGAAAATGGTGGGCAACAACGCAACAGAAGAAGGCAAAATTAAGACATATTGCCTGGTATGTGAAAGTAAAATGGCATATCGTGGAACCTGAGGAACCAGAACACCAGATCCTGTGGAGCATCAGTGTTGCAGTCATCTTGCTGGTCAACTTGAACTAGCCTTAAACCACCGATAGGGCCTTGTGACCTTGGGTCAAAAAGATGATGATAAAGTAGAGGGATTTGCAATACAAAGACATAGTTCCTTGGGTGTCAGAGCCACAGTACATAGTGGAACTGTATAAACTCGCTATTTGAGCGGAGTTGGGCATGGAAGTTCCCTGGGACAGTGAGTTAAAAATAAGGCACAGAACAGAACTCGAACCGCACTCAAAATGATCTACTTTGTGGGGGGCACCACTGAGATGGTTGGATTTGAACGAACTTTTCAGGTAACTAGAACAACCTCGCCCCATAGGAGGTTGGAACCAGGCCAAAAATTTGTTTGCAGTTGCTGGCAATGCAACGAGTGGGTGAAAGGGTACAGTAAAGAGTAGGAAAAGGACAGCGGCGGGTGTGCCATCAGGCTGGTTATGGCAGTGGTGTGCCATTATTGCAATGACATACTTCTTTTTCTGGACAGCCTCGTCATGTATGGGATGATGGGACTTAGAATTTCAAACTCTGAGCGATGGGCTTTTGGGTTGGTTAGGGAGAACCATAGAAGTTGGACAAGGCTGACGTAGTGTCATGGATAGTTTTGGTTCGGTTGGAGGCCTCCTTAGATGTAAACCGCAAACCAGGTTGAGTTGGTACAGGGCATTCGAAGCTCGGAAAAAAGAGAGAACGGGATAAGATCAGTAAGGCCTGGTGAGATTGAGGGAGTAATAGTAACTTGACAGTGCAACTGTAAAACTGAATGGGTAAAATACACGCTATTTTTCGTAGTGATGGTTTACCCAGATGCAGCCCAACCCCTAGTCGACAATCTGAAGTCCTTGCACGCCAGAATGGGCAATGAACAGGATGTGAGAGTGCTTATGACATGAAATACGTTCGCTTGTGGTGCGGGCGGATTCGCTTGCAGAATAAGGCCAGGAGCACACGGCGCTCCCAAGGTAGGTAAATTTATCCTCCTTTGCGAGAGGATTAGAGAGCTGGGTACTGCAAGTTCACCGTAACAAAATTGCACACTTGGAGATTTAGTGGTTGCGTACCAGATGTTCCTCTTGCAAGAATAGTCAATAGAGATTAATAGCGGCGAGGCGACCGTACTCAGTTTTGGCAAGCATCTCATTAAGAAGCTCCAGTTACACATTTTTTGCTCCAAGCATAAGCTCATAGCCCACAAGGGTGCGGCCTCATTGAGGGCCTCCACTTGATACAGAGGGCTGCAAGATACCGTCGTCAAGGGGAATCTTGGTTGCTTCACGGATTCACGGATTCACGGATTGATACACAGGATCGAGGCTTTCGCCCAAGTTTCCCGGGTCGGTTTTGTTCTTGTCGTTCAGCAGCTGTCGTTCACCTGAAAGGCACAAGTGAAAAAAGGGTGTAGTACTGCTCATTAAGTTCTCAGCGCGGGGCAGTATGTTTGCCAGCGCGAGGACTCGCGTAAATAAGTGTCTAATAGTGCTTTGAACTGAGTTCTAGAGGGAGCGTGGACAACGGTCTGAGGAAGGTTATTCCACGCAGCAACTACTCGAAATGAGAAAAAAGTTTGCCTAATGGAGGTGCGCTCTCTGAGCTTAAAAACCCTCTTACCATGTCCCCGCTCCGAAACTACCCACTCCACTGCAGTCTCCGCCCCTTCTGAAGCCAATGCAGCTCCAACTCTAAGACATTTAACTTTATCTCGTCTTTCCATTCTAAAGCCCCCTCCACTACAACCAACGCAGAGGATTCCTGTCCACCCCAACGGAGCCCACTCCTTTCGGAGAGTTTGATTGCACTCCTAGTTTCCTCACTGTTCCCTGTTCCCTCCCCTTATTTTGCTTCGCTTACCATAAGCCTCTTATTCTGTCTCCAATCGGACCAGCTTGGCTACCCGTGAAAGGAAGAAGGCCTTCGCTGCGGAGTTGTCTATTTGAGAACGCCAACTGAACAGTTACAGACTATTGAACAGGAGGCAAAACTCTCATTTGCATCTCGTTTACAAAACTGAATATCCTTCTCCTTGAACGCGTCTTCCTGAACTTTCTCTGGATATTCATTGACTGCTACTCAACTGCAAGCAAATGCTACAAAGAGACTCCACAAATTCCATAAGAGATCTCACTTTTCAAGAGACGCAAAGCGGATTTACGAGAAGACGTGCTACTCACATGCCTCATCAGTAGTATCCACCGTTACACACCTTCCCCCTTTAAGGTCGTCCGCATGCCACCGTTGTTCATTTTCCTCCGTCAGGTCGGCTCCAGCAGGGTCTACTCGGCCGTTCTTCGGGTGTATCATGCCACTTACGAAGCTGCGTCCCATTTACTCTTTTCGATCCCCGACCGTCTTGAATTGTATACGTTCCCCGGCGGTCGGTAACGACAAACGGACCTTGCCATCGACTGCCCAGCTTCCGCGACCCCAATCCACTCCTTCCAGGATTCTGATGATCCTTCCACTTGACCTTCGCGCCTATGGGGAATGATCGTGCCTTTCCACTTGCCGTTTTCTGCCTAGTCCTTGCCTGAACGGCGGTCAAGTTTTCTCGAGCTTTCCTCCTTTCTTCATCTAGCTCCCTGGAGACAAGCGTGTTGTCGGCCACAATCCAATTTCCTGATCAACCGGAAGGCGCGGATGTCGACCGTACATCAGCATAAACGGGGACTTGCCTGTGGTTGGCTGTATGGAAGCACGATGAGCTAGCAACACCATTGGCAAGTTCACTTCCCAGTCACCTCCTTTGGCCGCCAGCCACTCCTTGATCGTGCGGTTATTACGTTCTGTTAGACCATTTGTTTGCGGGTGGTATGGTGCCGTCCTTAGCCGTCTGATACCCAGCTTCTGCAAACAATTCCTAAACTCTTCGCTCTCGAAGCAAGGCCCTGATCGGTTAGGATCATTTTTGGCACCCCATGGTTGGCCACGATGTGATGCATTACCACTCCGCTGATCGTCGTTGCCCGTTGATTTGGCACGGCTGCCGCCTCGATCCACCGCGACAAGTGTTCTGTCATTATCACGATATATTGATTCCCGCTAGTTGTCACCGGAAAGGGGCCCATGACGTCAACGGACCATAACTCGCCGATTTCTGAGACAGGAATAGGTTCCATGGGATGGGTTGCCCTGTCGTGTCCCCTTTCATCAGTTGGCACCGCTTACAGGACACCACATAATCCATCACCTCACTTCTCATCCCGGGCCAGTAGGCCCTCTGCCGAAGTAAGTCGTACGTCTTGGTGCACCCTGTGTGTGCCATCTCATGGCATTCGACGATAAGCTTCCGTCTCAAGACGCGAGGTATCACGGGCAGCACAACATCCGAATCGGTGGCGTTCCAGGAAATTATGCCAGCTTCATTCAGACTCAGCCGATCAAAGTGACTCTGGAACGTTTCCAATTCCTTGTCTCCCTCTCCGTTCTCAATGCTCCTTCCATCCAACAAAGCGGCTGCAACCTTCCGTAACACAGGGTCTTGCCGTTGGAGTTGCACCAACCTTCCGGGATCCAGTTCGACGACGAGGCTATTGGCCCCAATCATGATCCTGGGGACCTCATCTTCAGCCTCTGGTCGTGACAGCCAATCAGCCAAGTGGTTCTCCTTCCCTGGCACGTGCTTGATCGTGAAGTCGTACTCTTGCAACCGGAGTGCCCAGCGCGCAAGCTTTCCGCGAGGATCTTGGGTGGTCCTGATCCACTCCAGGGGTTTGTGATCGGTTTCGACATGAAATCTTTGTCCAAGCAGATATGGCCTCCACTTATCCAGGGCCCAGACGATCGCTAAACATTCTTTCTCAATGGTCGAGTACTTCTGTTCAGCCTTAGTCAGGACACGACTGGCATATTCGATAACTCCATTCCTCTGCTTTAGGACTGCGCCGATACCGCGATCACTAGCATCCGTTGCAACGGTGAACATCTCTCCGACCCTGGGCAGTTTGAGGGTCAATTGCTGATCCAACATCCGCGCTTTGACACGCTCGAAAGCCTCATGTGCTTCCCTGGTCCATTCAAATTTCCGATTTTGCCCGAGCAAGTCGTATAGTGGAGCAGCAATCGTGTTGAAATCCTTAACAAACCGGCTGTAGTATGCTGCTCGTCCAAGAAACTGTCGTAGAGACCGCTTTGAATTGGGAACAGCACAATCCTCGATCTTTGCCAATTTTTCTGGCAGTGGGCTAACCTCTCCGTGACCCACTTTATGCCCCAGCAGTGTCACCGAACTCCGAGCGAGCTGTGTCTTGGCTTCGTTTATCCGCAGGCCAGCCTCCCGGATCCGCTTCAATACAGCCTTTAAGTGCGCTGCGTGCTCTGGTTCCGAATTGCTGTACACCACGATATCGTCTCCGTACACGGCAACATTCTGGAGTCCCTTCGTTAAACGAAGCATCAAGCGCCGGAATGTGAATGGTGCCCCAGACAAACCAAACGGCATTCGTCTAAATTGATATTGGGTGTCCCCAACCGTAAACGCCGTTTTCTCCCGGTCCGCCGCCTTGATAGGTAGTTGCCAGTATCCGGAACGCAAGTCGAACACGGTAAAATATCGGGAATGCTGGAGGGAATCGAAAATCTCCGCAACCGAAGGCACAGCTACAACCCGATTTACGGTCAGTTCATTCAAGCGCCGGAAATCCACAAAACCTGTATTTTCCGTTCGCTTTCCTTACAAGCACAACCGGGAGTTGTACGCACTATTGGCTTCTTCGATTATGCCATTCTTCAGCATCTCTTGAATTTGTTTATAGACCTCCTCCCGTAGATGGAGCGGCAGCGGACGGGGCCGTAAGGTCGAAAGCGTTCTGACGAGAGGGGATTTCGTGTTCAATCCAAGGGCAGAAGCCAAACGGATCCTCATCGCCCGTGAACAGTTCGGAATATTCCTTGACCACGGACTGCACTGACGGTACGTTACAAGACGGAAGCTTTCGGACATGCAGATTACTTGCGGCAGTGCTTGGATAACCTTCAAGCTTGACTGCGCCATAACTTGTCACCAGCTTTCCGTGCTTTAGATCAATCACGGAATCTGTGCTCTTGAGAAAATCTGCCCCCAATATCGTCTGCTCTATGTCTGGGCTGATCAGGAACGTGTGCTGCACGGACTTGTCGCCTAAGCGTATTGAGTGCATTGACAACCCGTCAATTTGCAGTCGATATCCTCCTACTGCTCTCACGGCTAGCGCGCACGGTCTGCGCTCAGCTTGGTTCCTTCTGCCTCAGCGATACTCCTGCTCCTGTATCAATCAAACACAATTCTCTCTTCCCGTCTATCTCGATAACGGCTTGTATGGTGGCTTGTGTCAGTGCACTAATCAACCCACCCAGGAAAACAGGAGTACTCCAAAATTTTATTATGTACAGGTGGTCGGGTACGAGGGCATTGACTTCTCCAGTGGCCAGGCATGCCACACTTGTAGCATCGGCTCGTTCGAGCGTGCCTTCGTGATTCCGTCTTGACGGCTGCAAGCTGTTCGGTAAGTTGATCCACCTTGTTCTTCAGGTCCTCCACTGTTGAATCCTGCCTGTTCTCCTGCGATTGAAACGTGGCCAGTGGTGCCTCGGCCAGCTCCGTGCCAGATGCACCAGTTGCTCCACACAACTGGCCAGTTGCTCTCGCCAACCGCAACTGGGCACCAAGCGCCGGCTGCACACTTCGACGAACTGGTCGGAAAGCAGCTGGTGGCGCGACGCTCCATCCAGTCCCGGCAAAGCCCGATCCAACGACTGCAGGCCGGCGAAGAACACGGTCGGGTCACATCCAGGCGCCATCCTGGCCGTCTTGAACCGCCGCATAGCCTCCTGGCGGTCGGCCGTCGTGTCGAACTCCGCTGCAAGGGCTTCCTTCGCGGCGGCCCAGTCCATCTTCCGGGGGCCCCTTCTGGCCGCATCCAGGGCCGCCTTCGCCCGGCCCCTGAGGAGGGTCTTCAGCACAGCCAACTTACCCCGGTCGGTATCCAGTCCGGCAGCCTCCGCAACCTCCTCAAAGTCCTCCAGGAAGGTCCAAACATCCCCATCCTCAAAGGGTTGCGGCCACGGGATCTTCATCCTTATCCTGGTCACGGCACCAAATGAAAGGAAGAAGGCCTTCGCTGCGGAGTTGTTTATTTGAGAACGCCAACTGAACAGTTACAGACTATTGAACAGGAAGCAAAACTCTCATTTGCATCTCGTTTACAAAACTGAATATCCCCTTCTCCTTGAACGCGTCTTCCTGAACTTTCTCTGGATATTCATTGACTGCTACTCAACTGCAAGCAATACAAAGAGACTCCACAAATTCCATGAGAGATCTCACTTTTCAAGAGACGCAAAGCGGATTTACGAGAAGACGTGCTACTCACATGCCTCATCAGTAGTATCCACCGTTACACCCGTACCTTCCGCCCCACCCCACGATTCGGTACTGAAGGCACTACAGAATAGATCCTCCTGCTCTTTTAGTGCCCCTGTCTTCCCTTCTAATTTGCTCATCCTTGGACACGGCACCTGCTCATCCATTCTTGCGCGACCTAAATCTCGGTGTTTCTGTTCAACTGCCACATATGACACAATCCTATGACGCTGTTTCAAACATTGTTACAAACGATTACTCGACCCAACGCTTTGTCCACGGTGCTCTGCTACCTTCACTGCCACCTAAACGCTGTCTCTGTACCATTTATGGTACGTCCCAGCATCTTATTCTCACACATCTTTAACTGATCCTAACAATTCAGATACTCCCGATTCCTTTGTCCCCATTCCAGTCTCCGGACTTTGCCAACCGCCCTACCCACTTCCCCTGATCCTGCCAGTAATATTTCCGTCCTAATCAAGACATGCTCTCTTACCTAAATTGCATAACATCCAAACTGTCTCCACTATAGCTTATGCAACCTTCATATGCATCACTGAGGCGCCTCTCTCTCCTAGCACACCTGGCGCGCCCATCTTCCTTCCGGGATACACTATTTTCTGTTCCGATCGTTCCAACCGTCGTAGTGGTGCCCTCTTCATATGCACCAGAACTGAAAAGGACGTCTCTCTCCTACTGACGATCCACCCTTGGCGGACACTCCAGACTCTGTTCGGCCTTCTGCCTGTCGGGCTAACCCACCGTTCATCCTCGAACGTCTTAACACGCCCCCTTCACACCCGATTAATCAACTATCTACGATTCTTTCCCACGCCAAAGCTCTACACCCAAACAAATCAACAGTTGGTGATCTCAAACATCCAAAGATCTCCTGGTCTCAACAGAAATCCCCTTTGCGCCTTTCGCCTCTGCTTGCCCAACTCGGTGTCGAAGGCTAGCCCCACTTGCAAGGCATCCAACACGCAGCCCCATATCCTGAACGTTGCCCTTGTCAACAGTTATGTGTCCCACCGCTGCAACTGACTCACAGTTCCCTGATGCACAGGATCGAGGATTTCGCCTAGGTTTCCCGGATAGGTTTTGCTCCGGCCGTTCAGCGGCTGTCGTTCATCTGAAAAGTACAAGTGAAAAAAGAGTGGAGCACCGCTCCTCAAGTTCTCAGCGCGGGGCGGTATGCTTCGCAGCGCAAGGACTCGCGTTAATAAGTGTCTAATACTGCTTTGAACTGAGTTCTAGTGGGAGCGTGAACGGCGGTCCAAGGAAGGTTATTCCACGCAGCAACTACCCGAAATGAGAAAAAAGTTTGCCTAATGAAGGTGTGCGCTCTGAGCTTAAAAATCTTCTTACCGTGTCCCCGCCGTGTGTTTGCTGGGTCAACGGTGAAAAACCTGTTGGCCAAGCCTTGTTCAAACAGGGCGTAAGTAAGAATTAAGTCCCCTCGGAGGCGACGATACTCCAAGGGAAAGAGGTCGAGCACCACGAGACGCGTTTCGTAGTCCATGGACTTGAGACCGGCAACCATTTTCGTAGCGGCTCGCTGGACACGCTCAATGAGGATTACGTCTTTCGTGCGTCCTGAGTAGACAACCGGGTTGGCATATTCAAGGAGCGGTCTGACATAGGCCCCATAGAGTATTTGGAAGTCCGTGCGAGTAATACGGGAGAAGGTGCGTCGAATCATCCGTAGAACAGCGAATGCCCCTTGGGCCGATTTCTCAAGGTGCAGTAAGAAGGACAGGTTTGGAGAGAGCCAGATACCCAAATCTTTTTTGGCATCTATCCTCGTGATGTCTTCTGGTCCTTTCTCACCATGCATGACAAAGGAGTTCGCTGAGTCTCCTCCAAATGACATATGGACGCACTTTTCGTCATTCAGAGGAAGGTGCCAGTCCAACGACCACTGCTTTGCGGCGTCTACATCCATTTGGAGGGCGCTGGCATTGGAACTCCACGATTTCGACTTTTCCGCAAAAAGTAGACATGGACTTGAAAGAACATCTGGAAGACCATTGACGTATATCAGAAACAGCAGTGGTCCGAAAGCAGGGCCTTGGTGAACCGTGATGGAGACCGGCGCTGGAGAACAGCAGGTCGAGCCTGCTTTCACCCGGAATGATCCGTCTGATGGGAGGGCCTGGATACAATGTACGTGTAGGATTTTCCCTTGAATCCCGTAAGACTCGAGTTTGTGGAGCAGAGGGACGTGTGGGACTCGATCAAATGCTTTTGAAAAGTCGAAAAATATGGCATCCGATATGAGTCCCTCGTCCTTGGCTTGGGTTAAGCTGTCCATAAGTACGAGCATGTTCGTCACGCAGGAACGATTTGGGAGAAATCCGTTAAGCAAGACAACGCACCGTATCCACACGGTCACCTCCGACGAAAGGCTGCCAACCGTAAGAGTTGGTCGGGCTTGAGTATAAAATGATTGGGTGAACACTGCTTACTAGAATTCGGTTTTTCAATGTTCAAAAAATTCTTGAAGAGCAATTAGCCATGTACTTCTTTCCACCGTTCGGCGGAGGTGCAAGCCTACCATCCTCCCATCGCATTGTGTTGGAGACCGTTGAAAAATAATATTAACGGTTATTCTTAAACGGTGGGTGGCACACCGTCAGGAATCATCGTAACAGTAAAACCAGAACAGAGGGATAGCAGGCAGCAGTTGCGAACTCCCAGGGATGCGTGGAAGTAAGGCAGCCATATGAAAACCTGCATGGTCAAAAACAGACAGGTTCCTAATTGGCACCATCTAAACTCAGTGGGCATCGGGGACGCTGAAACATAAAGGGCCTGGGTTTTCATGACAGGTCGTTTGGACTGGGGGAAAAACTGAATGTTGGAAGAATGAGTGAAACTTCACAGTTCTGAACTGAAGCTGGTAAGGGCTGCAAGAGTGGGGTGACCTTGAGCTGTGGGGCATAAGCTCAAGTCACGGGCAGCAAGGTGCGGATGGGCAACACTCCAGCTGAGTGGGGAAGAAAGAGGGTTTCTAGTACGGGGATGTAGTTTACTTTGCAAATGAGTTAAATCAGTCGTTCTGAGGAGTAGGAGCAGTCGTTGTTCAGGCTTATTGTGGCGTTGTGTAGAACCTGACTGTCGTCATGAAAATAATAAATAGGTTTACGAGCAGACGGTACTATAGGGTGGTCGGCACTTTAGAATTCTGGCATAAATTCAGCAGAGTGAGACGGCGTTTTGGGCGCATGTGACAGGATCCATCAGGGAATAACAGACAAGGTGAACTACGGGTAAGCCATCAATGGGCCCCGACGAAGTCCACCCAAGGATCCTGAAGGAAACGTCGTACACACTGGCAACTCATTTCCATCTGCTGTTTCGTCAGTCGCTTGACGAAGGCCACCTTCCCTCTGTTTGGAAGGAAGCGATTGTCACGCCAATCTACAAAACTGGTGACCGACTATCGCCTGGCAGCTACAGGCCTATAAGCCTCACTAGCGTGCCATGCAAGGTGATGGAACGCATTCTAAAGCGAGCCATTCTAGATCACCTGACTTCCAACAACTTGATTCCTCTCAACACGGATTTCTCCCAAACCGTTCCTGCGTGACGAACATGCTCGTATTTATGGACAGCTTAACCCAAGCCGAGGGACTCATATCGGATGCCATATTTTTCGACTTTTCAAAAGCATTTGATCGAGTCCCACACGTCCCTCTGCTCCACAAACTCGAGTCTTACGGGATTCAAGGGAAAATCCTACACTGGATCAAGGCATTCCTATCAGACAGATCATTCCGAGTGGTAGGCTCGACCTACTCTTCTGCGGCGCCGGTCTCCATTGGAGTTCCTCAGGGCTCCGTTTTGGGACCTTTGCTGTTTCTGATATACGTCAATGACCTTCCAGATGTTATTTCAGGTCCATGTCTACTTTTTGCGGACGACTTGAAATCGTGGAGTTCCAATGCCAGTGCCCTCCAAATTGATGTGGACGCCGCAAAGCAGTGGTCGTCGGACTGGCACCTTCCTCTGAATGACGAAAGTGCGTCCATATGTCATTTGGAGGAGACTCAGCGAACTCCTTTGTCATGCATGGTGAGAAAGGACCAGAAGACATCACGAGGATAGATGCCAAAAAGATTTGGGTATCTGGCTCTCTCCAAACCTGTCCTTCTCACTGCACCTTGAGAAATCGGCTCAGAAGGCATTCGCTGTTCTACGGATGATTCGGCGTACCTTCTCTCGTATTACTCGCACGGACTTCCAAATACTCTATGGGGCCTATGTCAGACCGCTCCTTGAATATGCCAACCCGGTTGTCTATTCAGGACGCACGAAAGACGTAATCCTCATTGAGCGTGTCCAGCGAGCCGCTACGAAAATGGTTGCCGGTCTCAAGTCCATGGACTACGAAACGCGTCTCGTGGTGCTCGACCTCTTTCCCTTGGGTATCGTCGCCTCCGAGGGGACTTAATTCTTACTTACGCCCTGTTTGAACAAGGCTTGGCCAACAGGTTTTTCACCGTTGACCCAGCAAACACACGGCGGGGACACGGTAAGAAGATTTTTAAGCTCAGAGCGCACACCTTCATTAGGCAAACTTTTTCTCATTTCGGGTAGTTGCTGCGTGGAATAACCTTCCTGAGACGGTTGTCCACGCTCCCTCTAGAACTCAGTTCAAAACACTATTAGACACTTATTTACGCGAGTCCTCGCGCTGGCAAACATACTGCCGCGCTGAGAACTTAAAGAGCAGTGCTACACCCTTTTTTCACTTGTGCCTTTCAGGTGAACGACAGCTGCTGAACGACAAGAACAAAACCGATCCGGGAAACTTGGGCAAAAGCCTCGCTCCTGTGTATCCATCCGTGAATCCGTGAAATGGGTGTGGGTGTCGCCGTACCGTCATCGCGACAAGCCAAAGGCTCAATTTGGTTTTACTCAGTCTGATTCCTCTAATCAGCTCGCACAGTTGTAAGTATGATACATTTGCAGCTCTTCGTTCTCTCGAGAGTAATGCGCATTTTCTCTCGCCGGCTTGAGCCAGGACCAGCCTTGGTGGGTCCGTTTGGCTAAATATTCATGCCCAAAATTTTTATTCAATTGACGTAGGCAACCTTCCGCAATTATCGCGTCAATATACAAAACTGATGGCCACTTATCGCCCGGTGGCTGCAGGCCCATCAGTGTCACTAGCCTACCGTGCAATGCCATCTGAAACGGTCCACCGTGAATCGTTAGCAGCTATATCACGTGACGCGGATTCATTCCAAATCGTTCTTATGTGGCGAATATGCTTGTGCTCATGAACGACTTAACAATCAGAACGCAAAGGAGTCATACTTGACGCAATACTCTATTTCTCAAAAGGATTTGGTTAAGGTCCACATGCTCCACTGCTTCACAAACGTAAAGCCTATGAGATTCAGGGTCAGGTTTCTACGCTTGATCAAATCTTTCCCTTTTGGTAGTGAAAGCCGGGTCATCTAACACTTCGTCTGCATCGGCATTCTTTGGAACTCTAAGGCTCCGCCTCAGGGCCGCTAATCTATCTGGACGGTATTTCCGACGGGCTCTCGACTCCGTGTCTACTTTTGGGCAACCTGAAATCTTGAGGTTCCAAACCAACGCCCTTCAAAAGCAGGTTGACATCTCAAGGCAGATGGCGAGATGGCTCGGTGGTTACAGCGCGAATTTACTGACCGGAAGGTCTGGATTTCGAACCCGACCTCTGCCTCTCGACTTCCCCTGTCTAGGATTGGGCAACCTGGCAGTATCCCAGCCATCGTGCTTCCTTCGGATGGCATGGCAGCTAAGCGTCGAAAGGATGTCACAGATGGACGATTTACTACCTTCATCTAGAATATGAAGGTGCCGGTTCAGCGATGTCAATGGCATTCTTGTCAGTTCCCATCCAGATTGCGCGAATGAGTGTATGGAGCTATAGGCACCTCGGAATGATTGTAGGAAGCTTGCACCTTTATTCTTTTCTTCACAATAAGGCTTTCAATTAAATCATGGTTGTACGGCAGTGAATCATCGGTGTTGGACACTGATGTCATGCTGTCGATGATGATGATTATCTAGAAGAATAGAAATATGCCTTATGCTGCTGGGAGGTGACTCGGTGAGTGCTTTGTCATGGTGGTGGGAATGCACCAGAAAATGTTACGAAGCTGGGTGCCAAAAAGAACTTGGTTGCCCGGATGTCATCATGCACATTCTTCTTACCCTATCACCAAGAATTGGCCCAAAAGCATCCTCTACTCTTTAGATGATCCAGCGCATTTTCTCGCATTGCCCTAATGGACGCCTACGCCAGACCGCTTCTTGAGTACGCCAACCAGGAAGTCTGCTCAGGAAGAACGGAGGACGTAGCTGCCATATAGCTTGTCTAATAATGTACTACAAAAATGGTGGCCGGCCCCAAATCCGTTGAACGTAAAACACATCTGGACATCCCTGAGCACTTTCCGTTAGGCTGTTGTCCCTCCGGGGGAACCCGATGCATACTTAGGCTTTGTTTGAACAAGGTTTGACAGATATGTTTTTTACGGTTGGCCTTTCCAATACACGTCGGACACAGCGAGAAACTTCTCAAGCTCAGAGCGTGCACTTCTGTTAGACAATTATTTTTCGTTTGGATTATTCATTGCGTGGAATAGCCTCCATCCGGCGGTTGTCCATGTTGCATCATGGAGCCTGCAGCAGGCAGGACCTGTGCAGTACTATAAAATAATATAATAATAGGTGGAAGTTGAATGCAGCACCTGGGATCGATCTGCCAGCTTTTGAAAGGAACCCCTGTCAATACTTGGCCTTTGATGCAACCATACCTTCCTGCCGCTTTGGTCCCCGGAGCACTTCAAACCGCAAAATGACTCGAAAAAGCCCAGTCAGCTCAGTTACCGTGCTTGCTTCCTTAATTCTTGTTTCTGATAGACAAACATCAATGCCGAACAAGTTCGGTGTGAGAGCGAGAGCAACTTGTTGCCCTGCTTGCTGCGGAGTGCGGACATTGAAGGCAGCCAAATGTACTAAGCATCGATGGTTGAAGATCACTTCTGAGATATCTGAGGTTGTCGACGCCGGATGACACGTAGATTTTGCTTGCAAAATCGATGCGGGACGAAGGCGGTCATCAGTAATAACCGCTGGGCCTATGAGGAGAGATTTATTAATAGGGCGGGGAGAAGGGGAAGAAAAGGTATGTGAAAGGCTTCGACAGTAGCCTGTTTCCGCTTACCCGCCGTGCTTTATGCATCAAGTAAGGCGACCCGGCCGATGGCACCACGTGATGGCCGATGTGGCATGAGTTTATTTGTATATGTGCAGTTCCTGGTTATACGTGGGATGGGATACTGCCAGGTTACCCACACATAAACAGGACGATTTGGGTCTTCAACCTCAAAAGCTTGACTGCAAGGCAGCGGTGTTTGGCGGGAAATGCAAATGAATTTCAATTTTTACAGAGCAAGTCACGTTCCAACACGTTTCAACCCCAAACTGGTATAAGAGACTCTGTGAGTGTCGCACAGACACCCCCAGTACAGCTCAATAAGTCGCGGAGGTATACGAACCGTCACACCACGATAAGGTCGTCTCTTCGTAATGGCAATTTCGATATTGAAGACTGCAACCTAGGTCAGATCATTTGAGGTTAGCAAGTGATTGTTTTGGATATTTATCTGGGCGATAGAACATTAGCTAGGGGACTGGCAGATGGCTTGATCGCACTACATCATTCAATGGGTGGGGAGGGCCGACGACCGAAGAGCTGCAAGGACGAATTATACTTCGCGGTGTTCCAAGCCTAAGAAGGAGGTTTGTTTGACGTACCACACTTTGAGCTTTCGACTCAAAAGTCTGACCTACAAGGCCTGGGATTCAGTGCATCCAGCCCTTCGGTAGGTACTTCGTGCCCACAAATTGCAAAGTCGCATCTAAGAATTCAAGGACTGACAGTGGAAGTTGTGGAGCACTATGCGTATCTCGAAGGTTGAATTCGCCCTGATGGTTGTATGGCGGAGGGCAGCGCACGAATCTCAAAGACCAGAGTTGTTTTTGTCACCTATTTTCATTTTCGGCACTACGAAAACTCTCACTTGAGTTTACTACATCAAGTGATGTCAGATAGGACTGTTGTCTTCTTTTCGTCTCCGACGTCACCACTGATATGGTCATGAAAGACTCACTGTCAGCATGCAATGCTTGTTGGGTCGAAATGCCCGCAGGGCATTTGCCCACAAACAGAAAGTACACAGACATAGCTCTTCTTGGATATAACGCCATCTTAATGCAGCATATATAGAATAACTTAGATAATTCGAGGTCAAGCAATGCTTTAGCAGCGAAGTAGGAAGCAATTACCAGCAAACTCAATTGCGCTAGTCACTGTCGTCTCCCTGGATTGAGACCCTTAGACTGGAAATATCAATAACTAGAGACATCGTCCAACACTCCCCAATCGCGCACTCAATGACGCACGTGCATCCAAGCTATTGCCTTCAATGCATAGCTTCGCCTCCCTATATTTCAATGGAAAGTCCAATGATATCTCTGTACTGGTGCATCAGTTCTATCAGTTACCGCCTCCAGGACGTACCTAACTCTTCCCCACCCCCGCCCCCTTAAATCATCGGTGAACGAAACCGTCGCAGCTATTACCACTACGTAGCTGATTCACCATCAAAGAAGCGTATCACTGGGTCTCAAAGGAAGCGTGTATCACAATACAGCCCGGACTACATTGTTTTACGGCTACGGGACTTGACCACTCCGAGCGAGGGGTGTGAGACATCTCTAGGTCTTTTACCAGCGTTGTCTCAGGGTTGTAGCTGAATTCGGTTTGAACCAGCCAGTCCGAAATGAAATGATCGGGTCATTCACTCGAGGATGGCATTCAGCACTATAAGCTAAGATTGTCGGGCTATGAATAAATCTACCGATTGTTACCAAACCTTTCCGAAAACGATTGTCGGGCTGTTTTACAGATGCCGAGTTACCGCCCACTGAGAATAGCTTTTTTTACGCGCCAAGATTCTCTGGTGTTCCGTCAGTGATGATCAAAAAGTAATGATGCGTAAATGCCATGCAACTGTGAGGAGAGAAAGCCTTAATAAGGTTTGGAGGGAAAGGGAGAGAGTAGGAACTTTGTACTGAAAAGTCATATGTCCTTAAGGAAAACAACCAACAATTACGCACGTACAACTCTGGGCAGCACTGGAATAAACACCTGAGCATCATGTCGAATTAAGCGGTCATCATTGGGATTTACCCAGCACCAGCCTCATCCAATATGTGCCCAGCACACAATGAAAAGTGAACTTTAGCTAAATAGTCTAGCTAGGAGATTATTGTTTGCGCAACACTTTGCTCGGTTGCGTACCATATCCTGCAGGGTTTCCAGCCACGTGCAAGTAAGACTGCGTGGACCTCACACAGAAAGGATCGAAGATCTCACTAAATTCAACCTGTAATCGCTTTTATTTCACGTTCTTCTCCCATACCTGGACAGAACGGTGAATAGGATCCTCAACCATGGCCTTTCGATGAAACGTCTGTCTGCAAATCAGCGGCGACCAGAGAAACATTTCCGAAATATCCAAAAATTTCAAGGACTATATTAAGGAATGATCAGGGCCATAACTGAAATAAGAGCGTGCCAAAGAAATTGCAACGGGATGGTCGGAAAACAGGTATTTACTGGGAACTCAGTTACATCACTCGTGGAACGCGCACAGTAATACAAGCTGTAGGGTCTCAGTCAAGCAATACGCATGCTGGCGTTGTTTTCCACAGTAACTTGAGAGCAGCGCAAGTCCGATCAAAATCCGCCACCTTATGTTGATAATCAGGCCTCGGTACTCCAGAAATCCCGCTGTCTACACTAGCTCGAACTCGGTTTTCCGTGTTTCAACCATGCTAGTAAGGCCATTGAGGAACAGTCTGATGAAAAGAGGCGGTCCCTTTTACTGCAGTGGATCGTATTACGAAGCGCTCTGGAGTTAGAATGACGCCGTTCGTTAAGGTGGATTCAAATACAGCATGATTTTATGCTCCATGGGAGCACCGTTCTCCTACTTGCAGAGTAAGGAATGCTGTCTTCTTCCGAGGTGCATGGGTTAGCAAAAACAGTATTCAGCTGTAGCATCCTTTCGGGGCCTAACTGCTATGCCACCAGAAGGAAGCACGAGGGTTAGGGTATTGCCAGGCGCCAAAGATATGGAAGATGCAAGAATGCTGGAAAAGTCCGTAGACTGTTCCAGTTGATTCGTTTGACTGGTCCACAGAAGCCCCTTATCAATGAAGAAGCTGGACATTACGGTGGTGCAGGTTTGTGCAACTCAGCGACCCACTGAGCTGTACTGGGGATGTCCTCATGACACTCACAGGTCGCAGAGTTGGTCAATTGTCAGAGGTGACGAACACAGTCTCCTGCTCCTCCAGGTAGGAACACTGGTGACTTGTTTCGTAGAAATGGTAATGCATTTGCATTTCCTGCCAAACGCCGCTGCCTTCCGGTTAGCCAAAGACTTTGGTTGAGGACCCTAATCGTCCTCCTGTCTAGGTGTGGACGCCCTGACAGTATCCCAACCCACGTATAACCAGGAACTACACATATGCAAATAAACTCATGCCACATCGGCCATCACGTGGTACCATCAGCCGGGTCGCCTTACTCGCTGCATACAGCAGGGCGGGTAAGTGAAAACAGGATACTACTGAAGCATCCCTTCTTTCTCTTTCACATACTTTTTCTTCCCCTCCCGCCATCCCATTACTGACTCTCCTCTTGTAGGCCTAGCACTTAGGACTGATGACTCCGTTCGTTTTGAATCGGGTTTGCGCGCAGCATCTGCTCGTCACATGGCTCCGACATCCTCAGGTATCTCCAAATCAATCCTCAAGCCTCGACACCCAGTCTATCTGGCCACCTTCAATGTCCGCACTCTGAAGCAAGCAGGACAACAAGCTGCTCTTACTCACACCGGACTCGCTTGACATTGATATGTGCTGTCTCAGAAACAAGAATTCAAGATGCAATTAGAGTGGTTGAGCTAACCGCCCCACCATTCCCCACTCGCTTCCGGCTACGCACCTCTGATGATCCAGGGGCTGCTGCCAGCTGGATGTGCAGGGGTTGGTATCGTCCTAAGTCACCGGGCGGAAGTATCCTTGCTTGACTGGATACTTGTTAATAGTCGCCCCTGTGCGGCTTGTCTGGCAACGTTTGTGAAAGAGTCTCCCAAGCGGGAAGTTGGTAGATGTCTGTTTGTCGTGTTTGCCTACACCCCAATTAACTGTAGCTCCGACGCCGTCAAAGACAGATTTTACAATGCCATGATTGTCTTGCTACGGCGAGCTAAAAGCTCGGACGTGGTGGTTGCCAGAGATTTGAATGAACAAGTAGGTAGTCTTAGTGTATCTGTGACTCAATTAGGAGATCGACATGGATTGGACTCGGTGCGTACGGACAATGGGGGACGATTGCTTCACCTGTGTGCTGATCGCAGGCTGTTTTTTTGCAGTACTAACTTCCGAATTAGCGAAAGTCGTCTGGCCACATGGTGTCCTCCAACGACATGCCGGCCACAAACTCAAATCGACCACATTACCATCAGTTACCGACGGCGCGGATCAAAACTGACTGCAGGTCGTTTTGGAACACATTTGTGGACTCTGACCACGTGCTCATCCGGATTCGCTTCTCCCTACGTTTTCCAGGGCCGCGTAAGGTGCGGACAAATTGCTTGGTATCTGAAAGACTTGCAGACCCAGATGTTAAATGAACTTACCAGAATTGTTTTCTAGAATCTCTTCCAAATGCACCTCCATCAGATGCGAACTCATATTGGGACGAGATTGCCACCTCTTTGTATAGTGCTCGGAATTTCGCCTGTGGCACGGCACCACCAGGCTCACTCAAGCACTGGATATCAGAACGAACGGTGGTACTGCTTAAATCTCGGAGAAATATCACAGCCGGCCCGGAACATAACTTGATGCGACGAATTATCAGACCTCAAGTGAAGGTGAGCGTGCAAGCTGACCGTGAAGTGTCGTAGACACAAAAAGCCAAAGAAGTGGAAGAGGCCCAGAAAGCCGGTAATGCCCGAAGATTATTTCAGTTGATCCGTGCGATCGGCTTCCAAAAGCCACCTGTGAGCGAAACACTCAAGGATCGGAATGCATTGAACACCTCGAATAAAGAGGAAGACCGATGGACCGAATACTTCGAACAACAATTGTCATGGCCACCAGCTGGCACCCATCTGGAGCCCACAGGTGAACCCTGGACGGTGAACGTGGAACCACCTACGGCCTCGGAGGTTTATGACTGCATATGTTCTCTCAGGCGCCACCGAGCCTCTGGTCCGGATGACCTC